>JARYGA010007044.1:0-48572 GCA_030545235.1 Helianthus tuberosus
TTCTAGTTCTGATTATCTTATTGATCGAATTTATCCAACTGTTGCAGGTTTCGAAGCATTCAAGGATGAAAAGCCTAAGAAGAAGGATACTGGTAAGAAACCGACTGTTAGCTATAACAAGTGTCCGCCTCCGATTTGGGAAGGTTATTCTCCCAGAAAACCAAATGAGGAGCAAGTCGAAAAAGCAGTCAATATAAAGCTAAAAACTGATACAACTGATGAATTACCAGAAAACATTGACGTCACTTTCACATCGTCTGACACTGATCATGAGTCTGAGTTAATAAAAAAGGTGGTCGATCAGGTGTTGGATACTGATGAGGAGTCTGAGTCAAAGTCTGAGTCTGGAGGGTCAAGTTCGTCAGTCAACAGTCCAAAACCGATGGTTAAAAGGGCGTATAGTAAAGAGTTTTTGCTATCAAAAATCAAATTTGGATGATGAAACATTTGAAGTAGCATACACTTTAAATGATTCGGACAAATTATATTCTGACAAAGAGTTTCCAATAAGAAGTGTTCGTATTGACATGATCAAAAAGGTTTTCAAAATGACAGAAATTAATATTTATGAAATAAAAGATTTAAATCTTACTGGAAAACCTAAAAAATACAATTCAAGAGTTCAACAACGAATAAACAAGAAAAAAGGGTTACAATTCTGGTTCTGGTTTTCAAAAGAAACCAAACCATAATGGTAGCTACAAAAAGAAAGGTCTTGGTTTTAGTCCACCAGAAAATTATAAAAATGAGAAAAATTCTAAAATAAACACAGAATTTGTTTCAGGTGGAAGTGCAGAAGAAGAACAGAAGAAACCGTTCTGGAGACAATCTAACCAGGAGTTTCTTGCTGAGAAGAAAAAGAAAGGAACTGGAGTGTT
Organism: Helianthus tuberosus; assembly: GCA_030545235.1. Classification (NCBI taxonomy): domain Eukaryota; kingdom Viridiplantae; phylum Streptophyta; class Magnoliopsida; order Asterales; family Asteraceae; genus Helianthus; species Helianthus tuberosus. The sequence goes on from JARYGA010007044.1 coordinate 879, forward strand.
TCATCTAAAGGATACTCGAACTTGTTTCAAATGCAATGAAGCTGGTCACATTGCATCAATTTGTTCTCAAATGGCAAAACTTAAACAGGGAGTATCTAAGAAACTGAAAGAAAAAGTTGTCGATGATGAACCACCAACCGAAAAATTCAAAATTTTTGAAAATTCAACTTATGAGGTTGGTGAATGTTCTAAAAATAATTTTTACAAAAGGAAAGCAAAGAATAACCAAGTGTGGGTTGTTAAAAGGGTTGATGAGAAAGTCGGTGATGAATCTGGTTCCACAAAGCCAGAGGAGCCACAGGTTGAGAAAAAGGAAGAAAAATCTGTGTAATCAGTAGATGATGATGAGTTTCCATCACTGAAGTTTGAAAAAGTTAAACAGAAAGTTGAAATTTCAGATCAGTTTTATTCTGAGAAAACAGAGTTTGATGTCGAGAAAACATTCAATGGGAATGTTAAGAAAATGTTTGGGAAAATGCTTGATGGGAAAGTAAAAGGGGTTAAAGATTTTTACGCAACAAAGAAAGCAACTTTTAACCCAACTGAACAAGAGCTTAAAGAGTTAAAAACACCCAAGGTTGGTCAGACTTGGGTGGAAATTCTTTTCCCTTGAACATCTGACTTGCCGGAGATCCCAAGTTTGTAATCGTGGATCAGGAATCGGCATCATTCATGTTTAAATAGATTGTGTGAATGAATTTTCATGTAAATTTTTTACAGGTAAAGGACTATGCCGGAGCTTCCAGATTGGTAAGTGCAAAGCAGGAATCGGCATCCTGATTGGGAAAATGGTTTGTGTAGATGTTTATTCCTACATGTTGCTTAAATGTTTTGGATTTATGTACAAGTGGTACAGAGGTTGATGGTGCTAACGTGCAAGTGGTAAATCAGGGACATTAAGTTGTACTTGATTTACTACAAATGGTTAAAAATGAACAATATGATGAATCAGTCCCTACATGTGATTAAAACAAACTTATTTTCCGGAAAAATCATTTTGATTAAAACAAACTTAATTGTTTTGAAATCATAATGAGAAAATGGTTTGTTGATAGGGGGAGTTCTGATTGTTTATGCCGAGTGGATGGCGAATTGAGGTGATTCGATATCGGTTGTCAACTTCTTGTATAGTTTTGTTTTCAAAATTTGTGTCTTAGTGGGTCAAGAGCTCATTTTATTTTCAAATTTCGTTAAATGTATTTGCATTTTAGGGGGGGGGGGTAGAAAATTTCAGAAAATACTAAAACATTAGAAAATTTGAAAAAGCCAAAAACATGATAAAATCAAAATCGAGTTTTGTTGTCAAAAAGAGGAAATGATAGTACATCAAGTGGACGGTCACAACATGCTAAAGAAATGGAAAGTTAAAATGTGGTAAACAATCTCACTGATGATGTGCCAGTAGGTTTTTGCACATTTAGTAAATTGTGACGAGATATAAACCTAAATTTCAAACTTGCTTATTTTGTGGGTAACAACTTCTTGGATATATGGGTAACCCCCGGAATCTTGTTTGAAAGGTCCCTTTTTCTGAGATACTAGGTCTTTATACTCAGTGATATCTGGGGTATTATCCCGGGACTTCTGCTGAATGGAAATTCTGACCTAGTCCCCGTATAATACTTTCTGCAAATGCTTGAAAAAGCGCTGCCCTCAGCAAATTGATGAAACAATAAAATTGATAGTCATTGCTGTTGAATCAAAAGATCCTCTAAAGGGGACACACTAAAAGTCGAACCGTCATCTCTCTGCTGAACGAAAGTTCTGACCTGAGCTCTCACGGTTTCACATGTAACCCCTTTACAGATATCATCTGTGGTATATTCACCTGTAAGACTGAATATTGGGATCTGGATATGGGAGTATATTCAAGTAGTGGGACACGCGAATAAGTTTAAGTTCTTTAAGACATTAATATCGTATCTCGGATCAGTTGAACTTTGTGTGAAAATTTAAGTGGACCAATATACGGACAATCTAAGTGAATTGTTTAAAACTTAAAATGAAATGAAGCTTAACGGTGTTGGTGATATGTCTCAAAAACTGATATGATCCTCTTACACAAACTCACAAAAATATTGTCTGTAAATATTTCTTTATTGCATTTCTTATTTCAAAAGCCAAAAATATTTTTAGTGTGTTTTAGCATAAACTTTTGAAAAATCCAAAAGATTTTCGACAACTAGTGTTGGAGAGCTGATTTTCAAAGTTCCAAGTGCTAAACATGATGACATGTATTGAGGGGGAGTCTATGTTTGAAATCAAATGTGTTAATCATTTTTCCAAGTGGTTCATCAAGATTATAGAGATAATTCTGAGGGAGTTTGAGTTAGTGCATGCCTCTAAATTTGAAATGTTTAAATATATGAAATTTACTTTGAGGTAGAGTTTGTGTAGATAACTTGAGCAGAATGTGAGCCAGGTTACGATCTTGAAACCAGGCTGATCGATCCTAAGAAGCTTGTGTTTAGAGAGCCAGGTTTCCGATACCTGAGGATTCTAAATTGAAGAATAGAGCTAGGTGATCTTGGGATATGAGCCAGACAACGATCCTGAAGCAGATGATGCTGATGAACTTAAGGAATACCAGCACATTGTTAGGGGGAGTCTGTTGATGCTGATTGAAAAAGTGAAGCCCAGAGACGGATCAAGACTGAAGTTGCAAAGACTCGACACGTGAGACTCGTCAACATCTGAGGGGGAGTCTGTTAGTGCATACATCTGTCGACTTCGTCTTGTATCGAGTCTTAGTTTAGATTGTATAGATCAGGGCTCGTAGATCGAGAAAATAACAGAATTTCATGTCTTATAGGCTGATTCCGCTTGAAATGACAGTTGGTCATTTCAAGCGAAATCACAAGATCATATTCCGCTTGAGTTGTAAAGTGGGGGTTTCGCTTGAATGTAGATTCCGCTTGAGATTGTTCAAGCGGAATCAAGACTACTATATATATGTGTGTCTCGAGCGAAATCAAGAGCAGTAGTAACATTTGTGAATTCCATACCGAGGTGCTGCCGGTGTGAGATTTGAGCTGTATTCGTGTTATATCAATCCAATCAGTGTTTAAAGCATATTGCAAGCTGTTTCGAACTCAGTTTCTTGTTTTTCGCACCTGAAACTGTTTCAAACTCCTCTGAACGACTCGTTCGGGTCAATACACGATCCTACACAAGTATCTCCAAATAATGCTGTCTTTAGATTTCAACCACGATTTAATGTCCACAGCTCTTAAAAGAAATGGAGATTTCCCGTATTTCAAAATCTGTTTTTTCTTTTACCTTTACCACCAACATCAGCTACCGGCTCGACATCTTGTACTGGTTCTTTTCTCATCGCCTCCAACTCTTGTGTAGTCAGAGGAGGCTGAGAAAGCCCTAGGTCGAATGAAGGCATGTCATCCCTCCGTTGCGTATCGTAAGCACCAGAAAGCACATCTTGGAGAACGTCCGAGTACAACATTCTGTGTAAAAGTTCCATCTCCCTCGTCAACACCACTCTTCTTGTTTCCATTCATAACATCATTATCTACACACATTTCAAGGATAGCAAACATATGAAATTTACTAACTTATTTTAATTAACTTTGGTGTACACAAACATCAAAATACATACCTTTCTTTTGCCCAACATCTGATTTTACACCAGAAGGTTCACCCTTATCAACCACAACACTTTTGTTAAAAATTACTTTGTACCGTCCAGTACAGGCACTAAGACCTCGCTGTTTGGGAAACGAGTGGCAAGTTGGCCAACAGCTTCCTCCAACCTCCTCTTTAACCCATCAGCCTCGTCAAACATCCGAAACACCCCAGATACACAATCCTTCTAGTAACAATAAAAATTTACTTTTAATTTACATACTGATTAAATGTGACTGCCAGTAATAATAATTAAGTATGTACCCTATGTATGTAACAGATAATTTGATAACAACTTGGACATACCTCAACCGACATCCCATCAAAACTTGCATGTACGTTTTCGTCGTCTCCTTCAATAGATCAACCACCTAGTCATCACTTAAATGTTCGTAGCCTTCGTCATCTCCGTACAGCTCTCTAACATCACCAAGTCCAAACCCCCCGTTCTTGATCTCCATGTCTCTCCGCAAACTTATCATATCCTTTGTCCAAAAACTAATTGGAGCTTCCAAACGATCTCCTGCGAATCCTGGACACGTGGTGCTGTCTAGGTAAAGCAACTACACATACAGTAAAAAAACACATTATCTAACTTCCCAATAATATGCGATGAATTACACAAATGTATATCAATAAGTACATAGGTGTATTTGAAGGTAACGCGACGTACCACCAAAACAGTAAGCGGCCCCCGGAAAAAAGAATCACGGTCGCATCTATCTCAATCACTCTTACACACCCTAATAGTGTCCATAATTAACTGGCACCAATCGTGCTCTTTAAATTCCTTTGAAAGACAAAACCATTCAAGCATGGTATACATCGCGTGCCCGTTTTTCATACTTTCTATCATAGTTGCTATGAATAGCATGGCAAAGTCCATCTTGAACATGTCTTCATCTTCATAACAATTTTCTCTAATCTTGACGATGATGTTTTTACAACTAATCGGGACCTTAACATACCAGTTTTTTCCATGTCTCAACAACTTTCACAGCATCGCTACATCCTTCCGCATCCTTCACCACCTGTATCCCTCCGTACGGTGCTCCCATTATTTTACGAATACATTCTTTATCCATTTTTATTTGTCAGCCCCCAAGGTTAATTTCCATCTTTACCGTATCTAGCCTATCGACCACAAAATACGCCAGTGATCCATTTATGTCTGATACTTTTAGCTTAAGTATCTTTCCAAATCCCATTTTCCGCACCACGTTTCGCTGCCACCTCGTCAACATACCAACAACTTCAAACATTTTGTTTGGAGAGGTGTGCGTCCTTATCCCTGGTAAATCTTTACTACGATTTGCCCTAGCACGTTTCTTACTGTTACTTTTTCCTTTTTTGGTGGACTTTGCTTGCTTTCTTTTTTTGAACTTGAATATTTGGTCAACCGCATGCATCTCACAATCTTCCTCGTAATCTAAAAAATCATCAAAACAGATACAAGTAGTTACACTTCATTCGAAAAAAATAGTATATCATAACAGCTGTTATATACATAGAACAATACAAACAATACCTCCTTTTACGTCTTCTTCTTGGCTGACTTTGCGTTCCGCGTCAGGCGACTTATATATCTTATCCCCACCGCCCTCGAAACCTACATCTAAATCTCATCAAAATACATTTTTCCTTTGTTGTATACACAGAGAATACTTGTAACGGTTGCGTACACATGTCCTAATTTCATTTACCTTTACCATAGTTATCCTTTCCATTTCGGGGGGTGTGTTCTTGCTTACGTTTATTACCACCAGAAACTTTATTACTTGTTTCCGTCTTGCACCCCTTGTCGTTTTCTGAAAAATAAACCAAAACCATTAATCCCACAAAGATTTTAAAAATATCTACAGTTAAGCCGTTAACTATAACTTGTGGATACATGCACTACTTGGTTAGGTTCATAAATATCAACGCTTATAAAGGTATACCTTCCTGGATATTGGAGAATGACACATGGACCGCATGAAATGATCGACTACTTGACAGTCTACATGCTTGTCGTTTTCTCCTCTTTCCCAAAATTGTTTCATTTATAGGCCCAACAACTTAATACACACGATAAACAAGGGTTACACAGAAAATTCTAAACGTAGGGTCAGTTAAAAACACAATTTACCTGTGCTCTTATTTACGTCTGTAATTGTTTTCTTTTCATCGTCAGGATTAACACAAACATTCGCTCCATCAGTACCCGATTCTTTCTCATTTTTTAAGATTCACCATCTCAATACCTGTTTCAGATTATAAAAACTTAAAACACAAAAACATAGGGCATACAAACAATATACTATTATATATACGCGTGTCTAACATGCTTAACCCTTGTATCTTACAATCATTTTTCCTTTCTATACACATTAAATACCGTTTTTTTATCTAAATCCCCATACACAACACTGATGTACATATTTGACAACTTTTACAATAATGATATACATATGTGTATAAACAGTGTTCGTCAACAAGATTGTCACTTGTATACACACCCTACATATTTACACACATTTAAAGTACACATATACATATGTGTAATTACAAAAGAGCTTTTTCATCACAAATTATAACTGTAGTACACACCATATATATGCACAGACATTTGAAAAAACCATATACATAAAAAATACACATATGTGTACACATTTACAACACGAAAATATGCATGTGTACTTTCAGCACACACATACATTTACTTCAGACTATTACACAAGTGTACATCAGGAAGACCATAACTACTGTACAGACAATACACAAGTGTACAATAAATGTCCAAAGAACAATGAATCTACAAGGCATCGTTCAAATTAGGATGCCAGATAAACAGAGCACCGTCAAACATCTGTTTCATAAATCACAGACCGATGAACAAGGTGATCATGTAATCGAATGCAATTCAGCATAAACACAAAATCGTACCATCATCCTTTGATTAAACAACTACTAAAACTACAGAATGATTTCATACCCACTGATTGAACAAAACCCCGACCTTTCTATTTTCTAAAATTAAAAGAATTAATCCTCATATACAACAAGAATCAATGTAGTGAACATAAACTTACCACTGTTAAACTTCTGTTCTCTTCCGTCGCCGGAATGCCTGTCCGTCGTCATAGTTTGAATCGTCGTTTCGGTATGTGTATGAGTGAGATGATTGTGGTTATTATTTTCAACGAGAAATTGTTTTCAAACCAACAATAGCTATGATTATGGAAGAAAAGATTTCAAAGAATCTAAACATACATTTACGTTTCATGTTTCCCATGAATAAAATAGGTGTAATTTTACAATATTATCCCTACTCATTATTTATAATTATTATATTTTAATCAAATAATTACTAAAATGCCATTAACATTAAATCTCATGATCTAACAAATCAATGGTCAAGATCTGTTCACTTTGTCACAACTTACTTCGTGTTCACTCTAGAACCCTATATATATTTATATATATATATATAGGGTTAGGTTAACGTACAATATCCCTTATCGTACAATATGTACGCGCTCATCTCAGCCGTCAGATCTTCATCCCACATTGAAATCGCATATTGATTTTTTGTAACAATTTCGCATCTTGGTTTTTTAACATGCGATTTCATCAAAATTACCACATGCGAAATTGTTACAAAAAATCAACATGCGATTTCATCAAAATTATCACATGCGAAATTGTTACAAAAAACCAACATGCGATTTCATCAAAATTATCACATGCGATTTCATCCATACTATTTTATAACATGCGATTTCACTATATCGTACGTATTGTACGTTAAGGGATATTGTATTTTACACTTTCACTATATATATAGGGTGGGGTTCCTCTACAAAGTGTGTTTTTCCTACAAAGTGTAGGAAGCAATCTTGGCCATAGGATGGGAGTGTTTAATGGTTGAGATCATCTTGGTGGCATTTTGGTAATAGTTGTATGTTAAAAATAAGTTGTTTTAACAGATTGGGGGTATTTTGATTATTATGTGTTTTTAAATCAATCATATTACCGTCAACATAAACCCACTTCCCTACATTCATGGGTTTTTCCCTCTCTCTAAACACACACATCAGGAAACCCTCAATCATACCAAAATTAGCTAAAATCATGGATTTAGATAACAAATTCGCTCTCAAATACAAGCGTGTTTTTTTATGTGTCCTTGAAGTTTAAAATCCATCTTCGGCGTGTTTTTTTTGTCGATTTTCTTGCATGTCAAAGATTCAAGAACATTGAGGCAATGCAAAAAAATTGAGGCTCCGATCTGTTCCAAAAAACTGTTCCAAGAAGGGATCGTCGGGCAAATGTGTGTTTTTTTGTAAGCGATCAAAGTATGTTTATACCAGTGTGTTTATATCAGTGTGTTATATGGGAACATAAATGTTTTGTTTATACCAGTGTGTTATACGGGAACATGATGTGTTGTAGCTTGTTTTTTGTTAGATCATGCGTTTGAAGTATTCAGTGGGTTGTGTTGAAGACGAAGACAATTGGTTGTGTTGAAGACGAAGACACTGGTTGTTAATTTTTTTTTCTGGACGTTGTATTCAAAGTAGTGTGTTTTATGCTATATTTGTTTGTTTGCATTCCTTTTTATGGTTGTTGGGCAAACTAAGTATGTTTTTAATATAATAGATCTAAATTGCTTGTTTAAAATGGATCCAAATATGTTTGATAGTAGATGTACCATTAGTGTGTTCAAAGTGACCAGTTATGATGTTTTTAAATCTAGTGTGTTATACACAATATAACACATCATGAAGAACCCAATATTATGTTTGATAGTAGATGCACCATTAGTGTGTTCAAAAGTAACCAATTATGATGTTTTTATTTCTGGTGTGTTATATACACTATAACACATCATGAAGAACTCAATATTTATAAAACACAATCTCAAGAAAAAATACATAAAACATGTCACTGTGAATAATAAACTGATATAACACATCGTGATGAAACCAATAATTGACAAAACACAACATCAATAATTATAAAGACACGTCCTTCTTAAAACATAAACTACATGTTAATAATAAAACACAACATGAAGAAATTGTTCATGAATGATCATATGACGTGTTGTGTGTGACTAATAAAACACAACGTGAAGAACATGAATCGATCTTCGTAATTTAAAGTAATTGTAGGTCTTGAATTGATATGATATATCTTGTTTTCTTAAAAATATTTTTTTTGTTAATGATATAAATCTTCCATAAATAAGATAATTATTCAATTACCTTTATGCCCTTTAATAAAAAAAACCCTATATGCTACATGGCACAATGAAATCCCTTCCTACACTTTGTAGGAAAAGTAGGTTTTGTAGCCAACTCCTACCCTATATATATAGGGAAAGGTTCAAATGAAAACCACTAGTTATTGTGAAAACTCGAAAACTAATTAAAAAAAGCAAAAAAAAAACATACAAATTTTTTTTTTATTTTTTGCAAACCAAATTTCACAGGTTTTTTTATATAAACAAAAAAAAATTTCAAAAAAAAAAAAATTTTTTTTTGTGTAGTGCACATGTGTAATACTGCACATGTGTATGTGTACTACACATGTGTATTATTACACATGTGTACTACAATTTTTTTTTTTTTTTGAAAAAAAGTTTTTTTTTATATATAAAAACCAGCGATTTTTATAAAAAAAATTGAAAAAAAAAATTTATGTGTTTTTAGGCTTTTTTTAGTTAGTTTTCGAGTTTTCACAATAAAAGTGGTTTTCATTTGAACCATCATATATATATAGGGGAAGGTTCAAATGAAAACCCCTAGTTAACGCGAAAACTCGAAAACTAACTAAAAAGCCTAAAAACATACAATTTTTTTTACCAATTTTCGTTATTTTTTATATATAACTATATATATATATAGTGGAGGGTTCAAATGAGAAGAATTTTTTTGTAAGAAGAAAAAAGAAGAAGTTTCAACCAATAAAAATGTTTCATTTTACTTTATTTAATATTTGTATTTAATTTAATATAAGGGTATATTGGTAAACTTACATAAATCATTAATTTGTATTCTTCCCCTTTAATAACTAGCTAAATTAAATTTGTAACTCTTTTTTCAAAATATATACCTTTTCAAATTAAAAAAACAATTTAATTTAAAGTGTAGAATAAATTACTAGTTGTGTAGGATAAATTACGAGTTGTGTATGATATATTTCGAGATGTGTAGAATAAATTTCGACTGTGTAGGATAAAATTCTATAATGTGTAGGGTATATGTAGAAAAATTTTGATATGTGTAGGTTTTGTAGGATAATTAATGATTAGTTGACTAATTAATTAAAGAGAGAAAAATTAATGATATGAGTTATAAATGTGTCACACCCCGATTTCCACGTGTCACCGGTGGGCCCGGTGGGGAGTATCGTGACGTCATGGTTGGCAACATAATAGTCAAACAACACAATATTAATATGCACAGCGGAAGCAATTTAAAAGTTATAATACAACCGAATTTAATATTGTAATATCAAATGTCACAATATTAGGAAGTTTATCCACAGATGGATCGAAAACAAAATATAACAATAGTTCAACAGACTTCAGGCATCTTAAGCTTGCGAGACTTCTAATGATGCTAAGGAGCAATCCCAGCCAATTACGCTTAGTACCTGCATTTAATCTTTTTGGGAAAATACGTCAGTTTACACTGGTAAATACATTCAACTGACTCATTTTAAAAATGATTAAAAATTGGTTTGGATGCACATGGCATAAACATTTTATAATTTGATTAAAATGCATAGAGGCAAAATTAATCTTGTATAACTTGGGGCAATTATTTAGCTATATAATCTTGCGAACGAATTACATGTTACTTATGCGTTCAGTAGCCCGGATCTTGTCCGGGTTAAAGATCAATAGACACACCACATTATTCTTTTGTGCGCTGACAGGTGTACGCCTACACCCCGCGCTTAAGTCGTGGCCATTACTTCGAATGATGCCAGGGATATCCGGGACATGGTCATTAACCCCCCAAAGGCTTTAAAGTAATCAAGACTGTTTAAACGAGCCGATCAAATTATTCAATTAACCACCTAAGCGATGGAAGATTTGATGCCCGACCAAGCGGTATTTTATATACCGTAACCCAAGCCCGTATAGGGAAAATAAGTTAAAAGTATTTACCTGAGCAATGTATAAATCACAATAATCAAATTGCAAGTAGCTTTTACTGGTTCTCCTAATCTGGAACGAAGGTTTATAATAACCTATTAGAATCCTAACGGGTCTTTAATTAAGCTTAGGCTTAGACCGGTTAGTTTCGAAGATACGGTTTGTACGCACTATTTAAGCGAAGACCGGACAGAATGTGATTTAGACCCGACAAGTTCAGAGACTTGTTTAATATGGGTATTTCATACACATTCTGGATTTTAAGATAAAACCGATAAGGTTTGACCCGTTTAGGCTAATTTATGTAAACTAGTTACATAAACCGAACCGAATGCGTAATAAGCGTAACGGGTATTCATATGAGCCATTTACAGGTTTCCTACGTTAATATGCTCCTAATATGTTGTGACATCAGTAAGATGTCTTTTATTATGCCCGTAACGGATTTAAACACAAACTATGCCCCGTAGGGGTAGTTTGGTCATTTTAAAGGTTGTAAAAGAGTTTAAGTGTTTGCCTGAGTTACAGGTCTGATGTAATCATCAAATATACTCAATTTGCTAAGTTATATCAGTAGGTTAAAGTATATAAGTGAAATTTATCAATTATAACCAAACTATGCCCCGTAGGGGTATTTTGGTAATTTCACATAAGCCGAAAAGCTCAAAACTGAAGTCTGAGTTTATCAACCTTTGCTTACTGTTAAAACATTATAATTTGCCTCAAATATCAGTAGGTATCAACCCTTGTATGTTTAAAATAATTCTAGTACATACTATGCGTTAAAAACGCTTAATAAGGCGATTAAAGGCCATTTCCGGGTTTGATACTTAAATCTGATATTTTTATATTTCCAGAAGGCTTAAAATAATTTATTTATCATTTAAGATCAGTAGCAAAAGGTTTGGAGTCGTTTGAATATGTAAAACTCATTTTATGGCCCGTAAGGGCAAAACCGACAATTACCGGATTAAGCCTACGACTATGAGTTATGCTCAGCCTAAAATTAAATAAAAATCTTTAAAAATCCCAAAATAATATATTACATCAGTGGGTACAAGATTTGATAGCAAAAAGTATGTTTAAGTAGGCTATACGCTAAATACGCCATTTTATTAACATAAAGCTTTAGTTTTACGCTAACGAGCATAACTCTTATTCTACACCTCAAACTGATGTCAAACTTTGCATACAAGTCTATATATCAGTAAATAAGGTTTCTACACTTTTACATTTCCAAAAATCACGTTTTAAGGTAATAAGGGCATAATGGTCAACATATGGCAATTAACGGAATCATGCGTATTAATCGGTTAACTAATGAACCGTGGTGTATAATCACAGAGGGTTATACTAGCATGTAACCTGGTCCAAATGAAGCTCTTAGGTATTTCTAAAACATACCATAACGGGTCAGAACTGAAAGTCAAAGTATAAGTCAAACTATGCGACTTTCGGTTCCGAACCGGGTCTAAACAGGAAATTGTCATGTTGAACATGTTTAGACATGTCCTTACACTAATTACCAAGTTATATAAATGATCAAATAGGTTATATGTGTTCTACATTGCTAATCATGCATAAATCGCATTTTAAACTTTCTGTTGACTTTTTAATTACACGTTTGACCCGACATTTGACCTAGTTAGAGTGGGAATCAGGGGAAACCCTTTTAAGGTTTTATTACCCACATAATTACCTACTTAAAGGTACTTTTGATTCGACTAATCACTGGACCATTAGTGATTAATCTTAAAGTCAACCGTTAATTACGACGATTTGACTTTTAAGCTAAAACTAAGCTAAAACTTAATTAAGAAAGGTTAAGCCAACTTACAAAGGTCCTATGCACGAAATGTGAACACTTGAGAGCAGACTTGAGCTCCAGAAATGATCAGATTGCTTGAATGAAGGTGTGAAGACCAATGTTGCATATCATGGGCTTTATATAGTGAAATTTTCACCACAATTTGTTGACACATGGTTCTACTAGTGCCCACAACTGATCAACACTTGTTACTAGTGCTTAGGGGGTGTCTAGGGGTCAAGAGAAATGTGGAAAATCGGATAAAATCGATCAGATTGCACTTCAGCAGGCAATACCCAAAGAATTCAGAGCTGGGCACTCCTTGCGTGGCGCCACCCCCCCTCGCGTCGCCCTAGGCCTAGTCTGATCAGAACTTTTGATTTTTGCGATTTGATCCTTGGCTCTTCAAAATTCGATTAGGCACTTGTTTCTTGCATTATAAACCCCCAATATTGATCTATAAGGGCTTTAAAACATTTACCCACTTTGTTAAGTCCCCGGTTAACTTAATTGTTACCCGAAAAGTCTTAACTTTCAACGTTTACGCTTAAACCCTTCGCACACGAATTTGATCATAACTTTCTCATATGATTACGAAACTTTATGAAATTTATAATGTGCATTCTAGTGAGTATAATTAATCGTTACAAAGCTTTGGGTTTGTCAAAAGGTCACTCAGAGGTATAACTTTAACATGTTGACACATTTAGCCCCTGTAGTTTGTAATCTCTCACTTTTAGCTTCGTATGATCCATGATTTATTCGTTTGAAGGTATGAGCATCATATAGGGTTAATATATACTATAATTATTCACCGTTGACATTTCGAATACGTATATTCACATACTTTCCATGATTGTCAACTTTAGTCCTTCTATAATATTCTTTCACACGTTTAAACATATGACACGTGCCTACACATTATAGGACGTGAATTTTCGAGGTGTTACAAAATTATATAGCATTTTACTAATATGCCATTTCTTCTTTTTCTTCTCACATTAAATTTCTTCTCAAATGAACCTTCCCCTATATATATATATATATATATATATATATAGGATTAGGTTCAAACGTGAACATTTTCTCTAGCGTGAACTGATCTGGGCCCTTGATTTTGTAGATGATAGATCTTAGATCAATGGCACAATTGTAATTAAAGGTATAATAAATTTAATTTAAATTTTAATCTAAAGGGTAAAATAGGGAACTTTCATATTAAAGATATGGAAACTAATTCATTTGTAATCCCCTAAAATATCTGTATCAGTTTCAAAACACTCAAAACAAGATTCCCTCACCCACCACCTCACCCGATCTCTCCCTTATTATCTGCATATGGCCATGGTGGTGGTCGACGACGGCCATGGCGGCGCGTGGCGGTCAACAGCGGCAACAACAACTACGCACCAGGGAACGACGACCAGAGGTCTCTCCGGCGACGGTTGAGTTAGAATCGAAGAAAAAACGGATCGTTTTTCAGATCCAAATCGAAGAAAAAATGGATCGTTTTTCAGACCTGAATCGAAGAAAAAAGGATCGTTTTGTAGGTAAACTCTTCTAATCGCCTCTTATTATTATCAATTTCATTCAATATATGTTAGATCTTGATTGTAATCGTTGATTTCTGTTGTTTAATTTGTGTATTTTGATGCTCTGTAGCGAAAAAATTAATATTTTTTTGCGATAAACAACCGACTTTCAAAAATTTCCGACCCCCTTGATAAGAATTTATGGGTCTGCAATTATTAGTTTAAAAGGTTGGTGATTGAGATTCCGTTTGTGGTACCTTAGTTATTCTTATTGTTTCAGCCAAGTCTTGGTATTAGCAAGGGACTGTATGTTGAGTATGTTGGAGAATCTGGACAAAAAAGGTTTTGTACTATAAGATTATTCTTCTCTCGTCTTTTTTAAGTAATTTGCTTAGGTATTTTGTTTGATTTTGCAGATCTGAAGAACATGCTTTCATGTTTTTTGGAGCATAATCCTGAAGTTCTAAAAGGTTTGTACATAACCAGTTGTTCTTTGTTGTTGTAATAGTAGTTGTTAATGCTCTCTTAAAGGGTTGTTCTCTTTGTGTATCAGTTTTCTTTCGGGGAGGACCCAACTCCATTGAGCGCATTATGATGGAGAACATACAGATTTCATTTTTTACGAGTCGGTGTAAAAAAATCTTTTTTTTCGAGTCAGAGTAAATAATCTTTTACGAGCCGGTGTAAAAAAAAATTTACGAGTCAGTGTAAAAAATTTTGCTGCTTTTTTTACGAGTCGGAGTAAAAAAAATTTACGTGCGTTGTAAAATAACATGTGTATTCTGATTTTGATCTGTTTTTAACGCGATGTACACATGTGTATTCTGATTTTGCTCTGTTTTTAATGCGATGTACACATGTGTATTTTTATTTTTTGTTCAATTCTTTGATTTTGCTCTGTTTTTAACGCGATGTACACATGTGTATTCTGATTTTGCTCTGTTTTTAATGCGATGTACACATGTGTATTCTGATTTTGCTCTAATTTTAACCCAATGTACACATGTGTATAGCGTCTGCTTTTGTGATATTTCATAATTTTTTGTGTATTTAATGTGTAAAGTTGTTGATGTACACTTGTGAATTATGCAAAGTATTAGTTACTGAGTTTTTTTGTGCTATTTTAGGAGATGTCGTTAACGAGAAAAGTGGAGATGGAAGGTCGATAAGGATGATTCACGTATGAGGTCGATAAGGATGATTCACGTATGTTTGTTTGCTTGGTCGATAAGGATGATTCAGCATACAACGTGGCGAATAGTTGTAAAAGATTATGTTTTTTGTTTTTTCGATTATGTTGGGTTTATTGTTTTTACGAAACTGGAACTTGTAATTATATGTTTTTTTGTTTAGTTTGGAAAACATTATGGAACTTGTAATTTGTTAAATATAAAATAGTTTTACAGGTATTGTTTCTATGTATGTATTATGTAGCTAATTACACATATGTACGATGCTGAGTACACATGTGTACTGTTCTATTTATATCCAAGTACACATGTGTATACCGTTAAAATACGAAGGTTACGTAGATCTTAAAAATCAAAATTCGAATTCTTGTGATGAATCTGAAATAAAAATAAAAATTGAAATATGGTGATTTGTTGTTTGTATTGATAATTATCTTATTAATAAATAAAACATAATGTGGATAATGAATTTAAATTAGGAAAGATGTAACTTAATTCAATTATTAAAATAATGATTTAAATCTATTTTTTTATATAATTACAATCCTACCCTTAACACCTAAAAAGGAAATCAAGGGCCCAGATCAGTTCACGCAGTTCACGCTTGGGAGGTTGTTCACGCTGGAACCCTACCCTATATATATATATATATATATATATATATATATATATATATATATATAGTGCGAGGTTCATTGGGGAACACTAAAAAAGTGGGGAACAGTCCGGAACCGACTCAAACGAACTCCGATTGGACTCATTCCAGCGGCCTTGGAACCGACTCGTCGAACCCTAACTAGGATCTTTTAACCCTGAACCCTAAATCATAACCCCTAAACCCTAAATATATTAGGGTTTGGCTTTTAGGGTTTAACTTTATGGTTTAGCTTTAGGGTTTAGATTTAGGGTTTAGGGTTTAGCTTTAGTGTTTAGCTTTGGGTATAGCCTTTAGGGTTTAGCTTTTAGGGTTCATAGTTTAGAATTTACGGTTTAGCTTTGGGTTTAGTCTTATTTTTTTAGCTTTAGGGTTTAGAGTTTAGGAGTTAGGATTTAGGGTTTAGGGTTAAGAGATCTTAGATAAGGTTCGACGAGCCGGTTCCAACGCCGCTGGAATGAGCCCAATCGGAGTTCGTTTGAGTCGGTTCCCCGCTGTTCCCCACTTTTTTAGTGTTCCCCAATGAACCTTCCCCTATATATATATAGAGGCCGGTTAACATACAAATACACTAATCGTACATTATGTACGCTACAACCACAACCGTCAGATCATCTCATTTAAAGCGCGTGTTTAACTATTAAATAAATCAAATTAAAATTAATAAAAGAAACCGCCAAGGTTAAAATCGTCCATTGCGAGATCAAAACCCCTGATAATCAGCACACAATAACTCACAATCATACCGTAAACCCAAAATCAACATTGCATTCTCCTTCTCCCAAGTTCCCTGCTACTCACCGTTGCGATTCAACTAAGATTCATGAGTTTTGAGAAACGAAGCAAAGCAAACAACGACAGACCACAAGAGAAGAAGATGAATCCAGGTATCGATTGACATTTGCGATTTTATAATGGAATGTACAGGGACTTTCATGTCAAATGCGATTTTGTTTGTTTATTAAGGTTTTAGACTGAAACATATAGTTTTATAAGATTATGTATTGTTCATAACTACGATTTTGTTAGGGTTTATGACTGGTATGGTTATTTATTAGGTTTTGCTTGATTATGCTCTTTTGTTAATGATAAGCTGATATATGTGCGATATTATATAGGGTTTTGTGAGGGTTTTATATTACAAATGCGATTTTATATGTAAAGTTTTGTTTGTAGAAGGTTTTTGTCTTAGGTTAGGTTGAACTTGTGAATTGATAAAAACCTCCTGCAATTTCATATGATTAGTTAGTTTTAAGGGATCATGATTAAATTATATGTGCGATATTATATAGGGTTTTGTGAGGGTTTCGTATTACAAATGCGATTTTATATGTAAAGTTTTGTTTGTAGAAGGTTTTTGTCTTAGGTTAGGTTGAACTTGCGAATTGATAAAAATCTCTTGCGATTTCATATGATTAGTTAGTTTTAGGGGATCATGATTAAATTATACATGCGATTTTATATTTTTTAGTTGTCTAAAGCATGCGATTTATAAAGATTGGCTAGTTTTGGTAATGCTTAACTAAGACATGCGAATTGATAACTCACTCATGCGATTTTATCACCTAATGACTTAGGGTACATGATTAACTGATAAATGCGATTTTATAAAGGTTTTTGACTGATATCATGCGATTTTGTATAAATAGATTCTGATGATGACTTTGAAGGCCCAATATCAACATTGATAAAAGTTAACAAAAATAGAAAAAGAAGGATTGTTGAAGAAAGTTCTGAAGAGGATGACTTTGTTAAGCCACTCCCAAAAAAGAAAAAAGATGATAGGAAATCTAAGATACAGACAAAAAAACATTCAAAAAAGGTGGAACCACCTAAAACAGAACATAGGGAATTCTGTCACACCCGCTCATAGCGGAAGCGCGAGGTGTGATCTGATCGGTTCTCATTGCATAACAATATAAGTGAACATACTAAATGAATAAAAACAAGCTCCAATGCCATTGTCATAATCGTTTCAAAAGAACGCAACATAAGTTAAATGTATTGGATACAAACCATCAAATGAAAATAAGTTGTCATTGTTTTATACATCAAAATGTAAGTCTTAAAATGTCAAGGCTTTGACCACTATATCAACGCAAAGAGGCGGTATATAACGGGCAAGCCCTTCAAATGGTGGCATGGAGTCTTGATACTTGCTTTCTGTAACATCTGTGCTTTTAATCATTGTGAACAGTTCTATTATCAATAAAACAATGTTATTTGATCCCAATGTTTGTTTGATTGTGTTTTACATTTTTCATGTTTTGACTTTTATCTATTTTCAAACTCTATATCACTTTCTGGAGAGTTATACGCAAACTGGTGCATAAACGTAATCAATTTAATGCGACAAATACTCCGGAACATCAACATATACTTAACATACCTTAAATAACCTTTACATAACTTAGAAATAAGTTTTGAAGGCTTTGGTATGGCAAAAACAAGTTAATTCGCTTACAGGGACTAAACTTGACAAACTGTGAAAGTATGCCAATTTGAACTGTAACAGACATTCCGGAACATGACCATAAGTTAAACACACCTTAAATATCCTTCACATAGCTTAGAAATAGGCTTTGAGGGGTTCGGTGTGCTAAAATAAACTTTTGGGTCATTCAGGGACTAAAAGTGTCAAAAAATGCACAAGTTTGCATTTTCGTGCATAACTTACGTTCTGAATACATCCGGACATCCAAAAATTTATGTAAGCATGACTATATTTTATTTTAATGTTTGGCTTGCAAAAAATCCATTCGTCGCGTCATTTGGATCATTTTCCGCGCTTATGCGCATTCCGTCGTAATTAAGCAAACATCGCGATCGTACGGCCAAACGAACCGACATCCGATATATTTTTGAGCATGTTTTGAGTTTCCTATACTTTAACTTCATTTTATAGCTTTGAAATGAGGTTAACGGGGCTTAAAAGTGTCAAATATGCATCAAAATACAAGTTTCTGGGCTGCAGGGACCAAAACTGACATTCTGCCAAACTTCATTTGTTGCGGACCGTAAGGGTTATTTTTTACGGTGCGCAAAAAATGCCCAGATGCAGCAAATCGTTTCTTGGCTGCTGTTTTCAGCTCTTAACCCCTCCAAAAGCCAAGTACAAGTGTCAAAACCCTATGGTGAGTGCCCAATTAGTTACCACAACATCTTGACAAGTGTACGGGCTAGATCATTCCCTCTTCTCCAAGAAACGATCCTAACGGTGAACCGATATATATAAATACCCATCACATTTTCATTCATTTCTCACAAGAATCTGATCAATTGTGCTCTAAGTTGAAACCTTTGTTTCATACCTGAGCTATTTTGATCTAGATTAGCATTCGGGGACCCTTTGTAAGTGTTCCTTCGTTCTTTTATTGCTTTTCGAGTCTGAAAGTCAAACTTTGTTTGACTTTCAGCGTTGACCAACTTATGGTCAATGCGAAGTTCGTTTGAACTTCGCAACGTGATTGTAATCACGATGGTTATAGTCCTAGTGACTATGCTTACTGATTACCACGTTGTCTAGGGTCGTAAGGGTAAGCGACTTGATCAGTCGCTTATGCTTTCGAACCCGACCCATTTGGTCGATCATTAGGATCCGACCAAATACATTAGGTGACCATAGTATATAGGGAATAACCTTCCGAGGTTATACCTTATGGTCACGACGTTTAAGTAGTTGTATGATAGGTAGTTTATATGCCTTAGGTAAATTACCAGAATACCCTTTTTATGAATAATTGGTAATTAAGCATATGTAACCTAAACTTTTGTCACATAACTGATTATGTAACATGTTTAGGCATATTTTACTTGTCATAGGACTAGTTAGGCGGTTCGAACGCGTTTTACGCGAACGACGCGTTAAAGTAGCATAAGCTTCCTAAACGGGTCGTAATGGGTCATAAACACTTAGGTTAAGTTTCATTTAGTATGTAGGCTTTGTTAAACCATATCACATGAGTTCCTACACTCATTTGGTTTACAAACCCTCATTCTACCCAGTCTTCCGATTTAGGTCCGGTTTATTAACATAGTTACCTATATTAGGTGCCGTTTGATTCCGTGATCTCTAGCATTGCTTGGTGGTTATCTTAGGACTTCTGAGAAATCTCAAGTGAGTACATAGAACCCCTCTTTTACTGTTTTCCAAACTATTTTGGGGTGGAACACATGTGCCTACTTGTTACTTTCATGCTTTCCATGTTTTCACATCATATATCTGCTATGTTTATTAGTACATTCATAGTACATGATTTCATTACATTTTATGCTAGGTGTGCCCATTATGTGCATTACTTAGTACATCGTTTTACATTACATTTTATGCTATGTATGCCATTGTGTGCCTACTTAGTACATCGTTTTACATGACATTTCACGCTATGTATGTTCATTTGATTACATACTTAGTGCATTGTTTTCACATGCTTACATTTTGGTATGACATTTGGTTTGTTTACATGGGACAATACATTCATTAACATTAGCTACGCCGTTCGTTAGTAGGTAGTGGTACCATAGGAATTGACAACTCCCGTTCCGGACATCCCGGTTAGGTGGGGATGAAAGGAATGACCGAATTCGATGATATAATACAGATAGACCTTTAATTTGTTTAAGGGTTTATCACCACAGTCACAAGGCTTGGATGTATGCATTATAACAATACCGCATAGATGTTTGTATCAGTATAGCATGCATTTCCACAAGACATAACATTGATTTAAACCAAGTTTTACCTCAGTATATTGTTTTGTGCATTTTACCTATGGCTTAATGGATACATATATACTTATATATTCTACTTGCCATACATGACATTTTGATAAGGTTTATACAAAGACAATTGACAAAGACATTTGACATAGACATAGACATTTTGACATAAACATTTTGACATGATTTATATTTTGACACACAAACATGTTTGACATTTGTTTTACATTTCATGATTTACATCTTGACATAAACACTTTGACATATTATTCAATACATTTGACAATTGGTTTAAACATAGATATCTTACATTGTTGGTTTGGTTTGAGTAAGTGATTGAGTAACGAGGCGTGTGTAATATGATACAAGCATGGTGGATACGCCGCTGGTACTTCCTATATATAAGTGATTGTATGGTATTACATATCGTAGCGTTATTTGAATCATTTCAATTTGGACATATAACATTTTATACAAATAACATACTTTTCACAATACATTGTTTTACAAACAATTTAATTTATACAAACTCATTTCACATGGTTATTCGCTTAACCATGTAGTATTCTTTTATACATATATATCATTTGGTTTATTTATCACTTTTCAAACGATTTACAAGACAAAGCAAAATACAGGGTTCATGACTAAACATTTTCTCAAACATAAGTCATGAATCCTATTTTCACAAAACCTATGTATCTCACATGCATTTTTATGCTGACGTACCTATTTTCACATGTGTTTTCAGGAGCTTTTGCGTAGGATGATGATCATGATACTAGGGCGGACATGTGCCTTAGAGACTTAAAATGAAGATAGACTTTGTTTAATTATGTTATAAACTCTGTATTTCTGTTTAAAACAATGAAACTCTTGTGTTGAATAAATAAAATACAACTTTGTATGCCATGGTTATGAAACAATAATTCTGTTACAACACTCCCCGACGTTTTCCGCCACGTTTTGTATGTTATACGTGGTCGGGGTGTGACAGAAGAGTTGGTATCAGAGCCAATGGTTATAGGGAATTAGGTTATTAGTAATTCTTTGACCTAGACTATAACCTTTCTAGGACCCTAACACAAGTTATCTTGTGTTTAGATCTTAAAACATGCACATCACCTATCCTTAGGTGATTGTCAAAACAAAAACCAAATTTTTCTGAAACGATTTTTGAAAAACAATCTTCTGTTTTTGAATGATTTATTACATGGTTTTCAACCCTCTTTTGTAAGGTTTTGAACCCTTCCAGTTTAACTAAAATTTTTGGCCTTGTGCCTTCAAATTTTCAAAATCCCGTCAAGGTTTTGGGTTTTAAATAATGTGAACACGTGCAAACTGGAAGAGTGAATGCCTGTATTATGGGTTTTCTGTCTAGGAAAGCACTTCGTATACATCTCATCAGACGCGAGACCAGTTGTGCTTACCTGGGAATTCTTGGGATGAGTGTTCACTTATAGGCGAGCATGTCTTCGCAATACATTATTTTTGACCTATTTACTTTGATTAGTCACTGTGTGTCGTTTGTTTGCTTTGTGATACGAACGAATGACCACCCTCTTTGCTTTTGTTGATTTTGTTTCATCTCATTCTCTTCATCCAATCATCTCACTCGTTTCCTTTCATGTTTCCTCTTTTAGAATGCCTCCTCGACGCGAACACCAGATAGCAACTGCCGAACTGGCAGAAATCATTGCGCAGCAGATGGCTGCTCAATTCCCAGTTTTCATTGCTCAAATGAACCAAGCCAACAACAACAATCATGCTCCATGCAAATTCAAGGATTTTAACTCGGCTAAACCACTCAAGTTTAGTGGTTCTGAAGGAGCAACTGGGCTTCTTCAATGGTTCGAGAGCATTGAGAATACTTTCCGTCACGTGCAGTGTCCGGATAATCGCAAGGTCGAGTTTTCTTCGAGCGTGTTTCAGAAGAGGGCTCTTACATGGGGGAATGGGGTAATGAGAGACCGTGGTGCAGAAGTTGCTTTAGCACAGACATGGGCTGAACTCAGGGCCCTTATGATGAGGGAGTTCTGTCCTCGCCATGAACAGCGAGCGTTGGAGAAAGAGTTTGATGATTTGAAGCAAGATAGTGGTGAGCACAGGGCATATACTGATAGATTTGAGGAGTTGAGTCTGCTTTGCCCGACTATGGTTACCCCACTCGACAAGGCTATCGAAAGATACATCGACGGCCTACCTGACTCGGTACAAGACATCATTACTGGTAGTAACCCTGCCACACTCTGTCAGGCGATCGAGTTATCAGCGACATTGACTGAGTCGCAGATTCGAAAGAATAAGTTACACAGGAAGGGTGACAAGGGCAAGAAACAGTCGGCTGACAAGGAAGATAGCAAGAAAGGTCAAAACAAGAATGGGAAGGATTCTGGTTCATCAAAAAGGGCAAGGAAGCGTAAGGCTTCCCAAAACTATGCTGTCACTGCCCAAGCTAACCAGGCAGCTCCCAACCAACCCGCACAGCCTCCAGCAAAGAAACCCTATTCAGGGAATGCACCTTTGTGCAATAGATGCAACAGTCACCATCAGCCGCAACTTCCGTGCCGTTTCTGTATAAACTGTGGGAAGTCAGGCCATCTTGAAAATGTTTGTCGGTTTGCTCAGAATGGCGCAGTTCAGAACCCGGCTCAACAAGTTGCTCAGCCTCCTGCTCAGCAACAGGGTCAAGCTGCACGACCACACTACGCACCAGGTGCTTGTTATAAATGTGGGGATCTGACCCACTACAGAAACCGGTGCCCAAGACTAGCAAACCAGAATCAGAATCAGGCTCAGGCTCGAGGGCGAGCTTTTAACCTGAACGCCCAAGAGGCACAGGCGGACGATAATGTGGTGAACGGTACGTTCTTTATTAATAATCAGCCTGCATCTGTTCTTTTTTATTCGGGTGCCGACAAGAGTTTTGTGTCATTGTCTTTTGAGCCAATGCTTCGCGTGTCTAGAACGAAACTAGGTAAATCGTTGACAGTAGAGGTTGCTAGTGGTGAACCCATTGTTCTTGATTCTGTTCTTCGCAACTGCCAGTTGAACCTTAACGACCATCTTTTTCCGATCGATCTTACGCCAATGCAACTTGGAAGCTTCGACGTTATTGTTGGAATGGATTGGTTAGCCAAGCATCGTGCAGAGATAGTTTGCTTTGAGAAGATCGTTCGTGTGCCACTTCCGACAGAAGAGATCCTACAAGTTCAAGGTGAGAAACCTGCTGGTGGTCTCAAACTCATGTCTTGTTTTAAAGCTCGGAAGTATCTGCGAAAGAACTATGTGGCCTTCCTGGCACATGTCACAGCAGATAAAGGCAAGGGTAAGTCTATTGCAGATATTCCTGTCGTTCGGGATTATTCTGAAGTTTTCCCTGAAGAGTTACCTGGTCTACCCCCAGCACGCCAAGTCGAGTTCCGTATTGATCTCGTACTTGGTGCAAACCCCATTGCCAGAGCTCCATATCGTCTTGCACCGTCTGAGATGCAAGAGTTGTCTAAGCAGCTTCAGGAGCTCTCTGATAAAGGTTTTATCCGTCCTAGCTTTTCACCTTGGGGTGCTCCCGTTCTTTTTGTCAAGAAGAAGGATGGATCCTTTAGGATGTGTATCGATTATCGTGAGCTTAACAAGCTTACCATCAAGAATCGATATCCCCTACCGCGCATAGATGATCTCTTTGATCAGTTACAGGGTGCTTCTTATTTTTCAAAGATTGATCTGCGATTTGGATATCATCAACTTCGGGTGCATGAAGAAGATATTCCTAAGACAGCGTTCCGTACTCGTTATGGGCATTATGAATTCACAGTCATGCCATTCGGTTTGACTAATGCTCCTGCTGTTTTCATGGACTTAATGAATAGGGTCTGCAAACCTTATTTGGATCAGTTCGTCATTGTTTTTATTGACGACATCTTAATTTACTCTAAGACGCGAGCTGATCACGAGCAACATCTTCGTCTTACACTGGAACTCCTAAAGAAAGAGCAGCTTTTCGCCAAATTCTCCAAGTGTGAATTCTGGCTTAAAGAAGTTCAATTCTTAGGACATATGATCAACGAACAAGGTATTCATGTAGATCCCTCCAAGATCAGTGCGATTAAGGATTGGGATACGCCTACTACTCCTACTGAAGTTCGTTCTTTTCTTGGTCTAGCGGGTTATTACCGCCGCTTCATTGAAAACTTCTCGAAGATTGCAGTTCCTCTAACTGCTCTAACTCAGAAGAACAAACCCTTTGATTGGGGATTCAAGCAAGAGGAAGCTTTTCAACACTTGAAGCAGAAGCTTTGCGACGCGCCTGTTCTGACTTTGCCTGAGGGCAATGATGATTTCGTCGTTTATTGCGATGCATCTAAATTGGGTCTTGGCTGTGTTTTGATGCAAAGGAACAAAGTCATAGCATATGCATCAAGGCAGTTGAAGATACATGAGAAAAACTACGCCACTCATGATCTTGAGTTGGGTGCAGTTGTCTTCGCTCTCAAAATCTGGAGACACTATTTGTATGGCACAAAATGTGTGGTTTTCACAGACCACAAAAGTCTTCAGCATATCTTCAACCAGAAAGAACTCAACATGAGGCAACGACGTTGGGTTGAGCTTTTAAACGACTATGACTGCGAGATTCGCTACCATCCTGGTAAGGCGAATGTCGTAGCCGATGCATTGAGTCGTAAGGAACGTACTAAGCTTCATTGTGTACGTATTCAATCTGTTATTCAAGCTCGATCCGATATCCAAGCACGCATTTCTCAGGCTCAACAATCTTGTGTTTCACAAGGTTTGATGGATAAGGAATTTCCCTATCACATAACACCTGATCTGGAACTGAAGGACAATGGATCATATTACTTCATGGACCATTTGTGGGTCCCAAGCCAGGATGATCTTCGTACCTTGCTTATGGATGAAGCCCATAAGTCGCGTTATTCTATTCATCCGGGCTCAGATAAGATGTATAAGGATCTTCGTATTCATTATTGGTGGCCTGGTATGAAGAAAGACATTGCCTTATACGTATCAAAATGCCTCACTTGTCTTAAGGTTAAGGCTGAACATCAGCGTCCTTCTGGTTTATTGGAGCAACCAGAGATCCCAGTTTGGAAATGGGAAAACATTACTATGGATCTTGTTACTAAACTTCCGCGCACAAAGAAAGGTCATGATGCCATCTGGGTAGTTGTTGATCGTCTTACTAAGTCAGCGCATTTCTTGCCAATCCGTGAGGATTTTCCTGCTGACAGACTTGCTCAAATCTATGTGGATGAAATTGTAGCTCGACATGGTGTTCCTTTGAATATCATTTCTGACAGAGATGCTCGTTTCACTTCTCATTTTTGGAGAACCATGCAATCTGCTATGGGGACCCAACTTAATCTGAGCACGGCTTATCATCCGCAAACGGATGGTCAATCTGAAAGAACAATCCAGACTCTGGAGGATATGCTTAGAGCTTGTGTGATCGATTTTGGTGGTAGTTGGGATTCACATCTTAAGTTGATTGAATTCTCCTACAACAACAGTTATCACACCAGCATCAAAATGGCTCCTTTCGAGGCTCTCTATGGTCGAAAATGTCGTTCACCAGTCTGCTGGAATGAGATCGGCGAGGCTCAACTTACTGGACCTGCTCTCATTTTAGAGACAACTGACAAGATAAAGAAAGTTTGTGATAACCTTCAGACAGCTAGAAGCCGTCAAAAGAGTTACGCGGATCCAAAACGCAAGCCCTTGGAATTTCAAGTCGGTGATCGAGTATTACTTAAGGTCTCACCTTGGAAAGGTGTGATCAGATTTGGAAAGAAAGGAAAACTTGCACCTAGATACGTTGGACCATTCAAGATCGTCGAAAGAATCGGAAAGGTAGCCTACAGACTTGAGTTACCTCCTGAACTTGGAAATGTTCATCCAACTTTTCACGTGTCCAATCTCAAGAGGTGTTTAGCTGATGAGAACCTCCACATACCGCTTGACGAAATTCGTGTTGGCAAAACACTGAAATTTGTCGAGAAGCCAGTGGAAATCATGGAACGTGAAGTCAAGTGGCTTAAACGCAAGCGCATTCTTTTGGTCAAAGTTCACTGGGAAGCTAAACGTGGACCCGAGTTTACTTGGGAACGCGAAGATCAAATGAAGGCGAAGTATCCGCATCTTTTCCCACGAGTTTCCTCTAAATAAATTTCGGGACGAAATTTCCACAAGTAGGGGAGACTGTAACATCTGTGCTTTTAATCATTGTGAACAGTTCTATTATCAATAAAACAATGTTATTTGATCCCAATGTTTGTTTGATTGTGTTTTACATTTTTCATGTTTTGACTTTTATCTATTTTCAAACTCTATATCACTTTCTGGAGACTTATACGCAAACTGGTGCGTAAACGTAATCAGTTTAATGCGAAAAATACTCCGTAACATCAACATATACTTAACATACCTTAAATAACCTTTACATAACTTAGAAATAAGTTTTGAAGGCTTTGGTATGGCAAAAACAAGTTAATTCGCTTACAGGGACTAAACTTGACAAACTGTGAAAGTATGCCAATTTGAACTGTAACAGACATTCCGAAACATGACCATAAGTTAAACACACCTTAAATATCCTTCACATAACTTAGAAATAGGCTTTGAGGGGTTCGGTGTGCTAAAATAAACTTTTGGGTCATTCAGGGACTAAAAGTGTCAAAAAATGCACAAGTTTGCATTTTCGTGCATAACTTACGTTCTGAATACATCCGGACATCCAAAAATTTATGTAAGCATTACTATATTTTATTTTAATGTTTGGCTTGCAAAAAATCCATTCGTCGCGTCATTTGGATCGTTTTCCGCGCTTATGCGCATTCCGTCGTAATTAAGCAAACATCGCGATCGTACGGCCAAACGAACCGACATCTGATATATTTTTGAGCATGTTTTGAGTTTCCTATACTTTAACTTCATTTTATAGCTTTGAAATGAGGTTAACGGGGCTTAAAAGTGTCAAATATGCATCAAAATACAAGTTTCTGGGCTGCAGGGACCAAAACTGACATTCTGCCAAACTTCATTTGTTGCGGACCGTAAGGGTTATTTGTTACGGTGCGCAAAAAATGCCCAGATGCAGAAAATCGTTTCTTGGCTGCTGTTTTCAGCTCTTAACCCCTCCAAAAGCCAAGTACAAGTGTCAAAACCCTATGGTGAGTGCCCAATTAGTTACCACAACATCTTGACAAGTGTACGGGCTAGATCATTCCCTCTTCTCCAAGAAACGATCCTAACGGTGAACCGAAATATATAAATACCCATCACATTTTCATTCATTTCTCACAAGAATCTGATCAATTGTGCTCTAAGTTGAAACCTTTGTTTCATACCTGAGCTATTTTGATCTAGATTAGCATTCGGGGACCCTTTGTAAGTGTTCCTTCGTTCTTTTATTGCTTTTCGAGTCCGAAAGTCAAACTTTGTTTGACTTTCAGCGTTGACCAACTTATGGTCAATGCGAAGTTCGTTTGAACTTCCCAACGTGATTGTAATCACGATGGATATAGTCCTAGTGACTATGCCTACTGATTACCACGTTGTCTAGGGTCGTAAGGGTAAGCGACTTGATCAGTCGCTTATGCTTTCGAACCCGACCCATTTGGTCGATCATTAGGATCCGACCAAATACATTAGGTGACCATAGTATATAGGGAATAACCTTCCGAGGTTATACCTTATGGTCACGACGTTTAAGTAGTTGTATGATAGGTAGTTTATATGCCTTAGGTAAATTACCAGAATACCCTTTTTATGAATAATTGGTAATTAAGCATATGTAACCTAAACTTTTGTCACATAACTGATTATGTAACATGTTTAGGCATATTTTACTTGTCATAGGACTAGTTAGGCGGTCCAAACGCGTTTTACGCGAACGACGCGTTAAAGTAGCATAAGCTTCCTAAACGGGTCGTAATGGGTCATAAACACTTAGGTTAAGTTTCATTTAGTATGTAGGCTTTGTTAAACCATATCACATGAGTTCCTACACTCATTTAGTTTACAAACCCTCATACTACCCAGTCTTCCGATTTAGGTCCGGTTTATTAACATAGTTACCTATATTAGGTGCCGTTTGATTCCGTGATCTCTAGCATTGCTTGGTGGTTATCTTAGGACTTCTGAGCAATCTCAAGTGAGTACATAGAACCCCTCTTTTGCTATTTTCCAAACTGTTTTGGGGTGGAACACATGTGCCTACTTGTTACTTTCATGTTTTCCATGTTTTCACATCATATATCTGCTATGTTTATTAGTACATTCATAGTACATGATTTCATTACATTTTATGCTAGGTGTGCCCATTGTGTGCATTACTTAGTACATCGTTTTACATTACATTTTATGCTATGTATGCCATTGTGTGCCTACTTAGTACATCGTTTTACATGACATTTCACGCTATGTATGTTCATTTGATTACATACTTAGTGCATTGTTTTCACATGCTTACATTTTGGTATGACATTTGGTTTGTTTACATGGGACAATACATTCATTAACATTAGCTACGCCGTTCGTTAGTAGGTAGTGGTACCATAGGAATTGACAACTCCCGTTCCGGACATTCCGGTTAGGTGGGGATGAAAGGAATGACCGAATTCGATGATATAATACAGATAGACCTTTAATTTGTTTAAGGGTTTATCACCACAGTCACAAGGCTTGGATGTATGCATTATAACAATACCGCATAGATGTTTGTATCAGTATAGCATGCATTTCCACAAGACATAACATTGATTTAAACCAAGTTTTACTTCAGTATATTGTTTTGTGCATTTTACCTATGGCTTAATGGATACATATATACTTATATATTCTACTTGCCATACATGACATTTTGATAAGGTTTATACAAAGACAATTGACAAAGACATTTGACATAGACATTTTGACATAAACATTTTGACATGATTTATATTTTGACACACAAACATGTTTGACATTTGTTTTACATTACATGATTTACATCTTGACATAAACACTTTGACATATTATTCAATACATTTGACAATTGGTTTAAACATAGATATCTTACATTGTTGGTTTGGTTTGAGTAAGTGATTGAGTAACGAGGCGTGTGTAATATGATACAAGCATGGTGGATACGCCACTGGTACTTCCTATATATAAGTGATTGTATGGTATTACATATCGTAGCGTTATTTGAATCATTTCAATTTGGACATATAACATTTTATACAAATAACATACTTTTCACAATACATTGTTTTACAAACATTTTAATTTATACAAACTCATTTCACATGGTTATTCGCTTAACCATGTAGTATTCTTTTATACATATATATCATTTGGTTTATTTATCACTTTTCAAACGATTTACAAGACAAAGCAAAATACAGGGTTCATGACTAAACATTTTCTCAAACATAAGTCATGAATCCTATTTTCACATGTGTTTTCAGGAGCTTTTGCGTAGGATGATGATCATGATACTAGGGCGGACCTGTGCCTTAGAGACTTAAAATGAAGATAGACTTTGTTTAATTATGTTATAAACTCTGTATTTCTGTTTAAAACAATGAAACTCTTGTGTTGAATAAATAAAATACAACTTTGTATGCCATGGTTATGAAACAATAATTCTGTTACAACACTCCCCGACGTTTTCCGCCACGTTTTGTATGTTATACGTGGTCGGGGTGTGACACTTCCCTTGACTGAAATGTCCGCATGGTCCACTAATTTCCTGAAATACATGTTAAGTTTGAAAAATTCAACAAAAGTTGGCGAGTTCATGCAGTTTAGTTGTATGAGATGTATCTGTAAAATGTGAGTTGTATAAAATGTATCTGTAAAATGTGAGTTGTATAAAATGTATCCATAAAATGTGAGTTGTATAAACTGTATCCATAAAATGTGAGTTGTATAAGATGTATTCGTATGTAATGATGCAGTATGTAAAGCGTCAATGAAATCGTTGATCATTAATGTTTCGCGAGGACATTAATATGTGTGACGAATTAGGAAACAATCCAAACCTAGACGATTTTCGTGTCGACTACTATCGACTGGGACATAAACGCACTCTTCTGTAGGGGTCCACGACCAAGAGTGGGGCTCGCCAATACCCATTAGATCTAACCCTCTGTACCTAGGTCCAAACTGGAGTAATGGTGCTTAGATGTATGACCCTAATCGCACATGATCTAAGGTGTTTCATTCCATGATTTAACATACAATTGAACATGTATTTTCCCCGATAGTTGTAAAGTCGTAAAGCATTTAAAATGAATAGGGGACATGAAGTCACAGTATTGCGTCCGTGAATGGTACGTGTTCGTGATCTTACGCGTGGTAGTCTTGAACAATGTTGCGACCTACAAATGTTCTTATATTTGTTAGACACTTCGGTCTTTGTAAATGACTTGAGTACAAGTCCTGTGTTTTAAATATGTGTAAGACTTGTATGTCTTTATTGTTCGTTGAACTGTGTATTAGATGTATGATTTGTTAAACTGTTATATATATTTCACCAAATATATATATGTATATGTTATCTTGTATCTTGTGAGTTGTATGAATAAATTGTATAATTGTATTTTTTTTCAATTATATGACATTGGGCTGGGCCCATTTCTTAATGTTATTGGGCCTTAGCCCATATGTTTTGACATTGGGCTTAGCCCATGTATTCATGTTATTGGGCTTAATATTATTGGGCCAAGCCTAAGAATTTATGTTATTGGGCCTAAATAGTATTGGGCTTAATGTTATTGGGCCTTGGCCCATATGTTTGGTATTGGGCTTAGCCCATGAGTTTTCGATATTGGGCTTAGCCCATGTATTTATGTTAAGCCCATTTAGGATGATAAGCCCATTTGTATAAAATAAGCCCATATGTAAAATAAGCCCATTTGTAAAATAAGCCCATTTGTATTAAAAATAAACCCATTTATATAAAATAGGCCCATATGTAAAATAAGTCCATTTGTAAAATAAGCCCATTTGTATTAAAAATAAGCCCATTTGTAAGATAAGCCCATTTGTATTAAAAATAAGCCCATTTATATAAAGTAGGCCCATATGTAAAATAAGCCCATGTGTTAAAATCTATTCTTTCATTTTTATAAAAGTTACTAACTATAGGCTTTTTAATTAAAAGAATACATAATAGTTTTTATAAGTTTCAAAACATCCGGATATTGTTGTCGGTGATTTCGTCGTAGTAACTCCTTGGAATGGCGATATGTTCATAGATTCGCCCGTCGTCCGTTTTGACCATAAGTTGTGTCCGAAATCTCGGAATGTCCGTAAGTTGTTTTTAAGGCGTGTTTACATGTAGTCTTGCAAGACTTTAGTCGAAATGTACATTGTGTTTATTTGTACCATTGTATTCAAGTTCCTAGTTATAATACATATAACTAATGCAAACAAATAGCACATAGCACATAAGTTGTTAAGTTAACTAAATATATATTTTCTTAAAAATATATATTTATGTCAAACTTCACTTTTACAAAAACTATTCTTTAAAATCTTTTTAATCTAATAAAGATTTTGTCAAAAATAATAGTTTTCATAACTTATAATTTTTAAGAAAAATTGGCCATATTTCATTAGAAATATAGACTTTGCCATGTTTAATAAAACATATCTTTTTCTTTCCAAAATCACCAACAAATTACTCATAATATTCTTAACAAAAACATATGAGATTTATAACATAAACTTAACAAGATGAACTCATAATCATGTAGGGTTTTGGTATGATCTTTACATATGTTTACTAGTTCAAAAATCATACTTTACTTCTAGTTTTATCAAACTTTTATACAAAAACCATCTTGTATGCTTCTTTTTACAAATATTGTAAAAGCATTATTTTTAGTTAAAAACTTTATACACTTTAACAATACCAAATATTATGATCATCCATTAAACCTTATGTTTAACAAAAACCCTTTTAATACTTTCATGTACACTTGTTAGATCATGTTTTTAAACATCATCTAACAAGTTATTTGTATGATATTCATCAATACTAGATCAAATATGCAAGAAATAAGCTTTAAATCACAACATAAACAATCTTATATATCATGATTTTTATTATGCTTCTTTGTATCTTCATCTTATTTTGTATGATTGTTTTAGTTATAACTTGTTCTTTAAACAATAAATACATAAATAAGTATGAAAAAGGGATTTAGAAGGCTCACTTCTAGCTCTTGTGGCTAGGGATGATCTAGATGATGATAAAAGCAAAGAAAAATGATGATCTTGATGCTTGAAAGCTCTTGAATGAAAGGAATCACTTCTTCAATCTTGTGGTTGCTTTAGATCCTCCTAAGTTCCATCAAACTCCATCTTGATCATCAAAGAAAGGCTAGAAAAATGAAGGTTTTTGGTGGGTGTTCTTGTCACACCCCGACCACGTAAAACAACAAAACGTGGCGGAAACATCGGGGAGTGTTGTAACAGAATCATTGTTTCACAACCATGGATTAAACAATTTCGTTTTATTGAATTAAATGTATTACAATGTCTTAACAACAAAGAAAATATAACATAGTTAACTAGTCTTGCATCTTTTAATGTCATTAAGGCCTCGTCCAATCCTATGTGAGCATGCATCAATATCATCATCAAATATCATCAACTATTGTACCTGAAACACATGTGAAAATACATCAGCATAATAATGCCGGCGAGTACATAGGTTTTGTGAAAATAGGATTCATGACTTAGGTTTAAGAAAATGTTAATGAAAACTTGTCATGAATCCAGTTTAAGTGTTTGCTTTAATAAAACGTTTGAAAAGCGATAATAAATCAGTTGATATGTATATATAAAAGAATAATGTATGGTTAAATGAATAACCAGGTAAAAATAAGTTGTATAAAACAATTTGTTTTGTAAAAACAAAGTCTTGTGAAAAATATGTTATTGGTGTAAATTGTAATAGTCCAAATTGAATGATTCAAATAACGCTACGCCATGTAATACAATACAAGCACTTATATATACGAAGTACCAGCGGCATATCCACCATGCTTGTATCACATTACACACGCCTCGTTACCTAATCACTTCCCTAACCCAACGGTTCAAACAGATACAAACGGTTCATGTAGATCAACCGATACAAACGGTTCACATAGTCAAATAGTTACAACGGTTCAAAATGTAATTCAATGTGGCCATATGCTGGATGAGCATGTGCAGCAAAATGTAATGTAAAACAATGTACTAAGTATGCTAAGTTAACATACAAAGTAGAAAAGTCATGTAAAACAATGTGCTAGCATGTTAAGTAAACATACATAGCAGAAATGTAATGTAAATTTATGTACTAAGTATGCACTGAAAGGACATACATAGCATAAAACATAATGAAATCATGTACTAATAGTGTACTAATGAACATAGCAAGTATATGATGTGAAAACAGGAAAGAACGAAAGTAACAAGTAGGCACATGTGTTTCACCCCAAAACAGTTTGAAAAACAGTAAAAGAGGGGTCTATGTGTCACACCCCGACCGCGTAAAACAACAAATCGCGGCGGAAACATCGGGGCGTGTTGCAACAGAATTAATGTTTCATAACCATGGATACCAAAAAGTGTTTCGTTTTATTAAACATTGAATAATTACATCGTCTGGAAATCTAAATACACAAATTAAACATAGTCTATCATTGTTATTGATTCACTAAGGCCTTGTCCAGTCCTATGTGAGCATGCATCTTATCAATCGATATCATTCAACAATACTTGAAACATATGTGAAAACGAGGTCAGCAAAGAAATGCTGGCGAGTACATAGGTTTTGTAGGAGTGTCGAAATCATGGCTAGTTTAGACGTTGCAATACTTTATTTAAAAACCTTGTTTTGAAAAGAGTATAATATTGCAACTTAATTAACCAACTCAAATCAAGCGGGTTATAATTTGTAAAACCTCGTAGCCATGACTCTTAACCCAAAAACATTTGTTTTAGTAAATTATTTGAAAAACAATGATAAGTTCAGGTGATATGTATAAATAAGAGAATAATGCATGATTAAATGAATAACCATGTAAAATGAGTTTGTATAAGATAAGTTGTTTGTAAATAAATGTCTTGTGAAAAGTATGTTACTTGTATAAAATGTTCTATGTCTCAAACTGAAATGATTCAAATAACGCTACAATATGTAATACCATACAAACACTTATATATAGGAAGTACCAGCGGCGTATCCACCATGCTTGTATCATATTCCACACGCATTGTTACTTAATCACTTAATCCAAACGAAACCACCAAAGTAATGTTCATGCCCAAATGTAAATCATGTAATATGTATAACCAAAATAATATCGTATATCGCTTTGAAGCCAATCGTTTACCCAATCGTTAAAACATCGTGTGAAAACCAATCGTAAATCGTTTAATTCGTTTTAGGTCGTGAAACTACTTATAAGGTCGTCTCGCTAATAACATTCAAACCTTCGTGACTTTCGTCGCTTCTCGTTTTCGTCGCTTCTCGTTTTCGTATTAACAAACCTCCATAGGGTAAGTTAACAATTACAGATTCAGTCGCTACCTACCATACCCACACATAACCACGGGTGTAGTAAATAACGGGATTTGTCAGATCCTATGGTACCATAACCTAATACTGGTCGGCTTGATCATTGCTAATGAATGTCATTTGTTATGTAACTACAACCAACAAGTTTGTTCACTTTATTGAAATCGTTATTAGTTTTGTATAAATCGTTTTAATTGTTTTTGAAACCATCGTTATAACATCGAAAACATTTAGCACATATGAGTCACCCCAAAACAGTTGAAAACAGTAAAAGAGGGGAATAATGTACTCGCCTGATAATGCTTGGAGGTCTTGAACAACAACCAAACAAAGCTAGAGGGAGCACGGAATCAGTCGGCAAACTAAAACTATATAAATAAACCGGACTTAAATCGGGAGATCGGATAGAATGAGGCTTGGTAAACCAAATGAGTATTGGAACTCATATGATATGGTTTAACAAGGCCTACATACTACATGAAACCTAACCTAAGTGCTTTCGACCCATCGCGACCCATTAAGGTAACGTATGCTACTTTAACATGTCGTGCGCGTGAAACGCGTTCGGACCGTCTAACTAGTCCTATGACAAGTGTTATATGCCTAAACATGTTACATAATCAGTTATGTGACAAAAGTTTAGGTTACATATGCTTAATTACCAATTATACATGAAAAGGGTATTCTGGTAATTTACCTAAGGCATATAAACTACCTATCATACAACTACTCAAACGATGTGACCATAGGGTATAACCTCGGAAGGTTATTCCCTACCTACTATGGTCACCTAATGTATTTGGTCGGATCCTAATGATCGACCAAACTGGGTCGGGTTCGAAGGTATAGGCGATTTATTAGATCGCCTACCCTACGACCCTAGACAACGTGGTAATCAGTGGGCATAGTCCCAAGGGACTATGACCAACGTGATTACACTCACGTTGCGAAGTTCAAACGAACTTCGCATTGACCATTACTGGTCAACGCTGAAAGTCAAACAAAGTTTGACTTTCTGACTCGAAAAGCAGTAAAAATAAGGAAAAGAACGAAAGAATACTTACGAAGGGTCCCCGAATGCTAATCCCGATCCAAGAACTCAGGTATGAAACAATGGTTTCAACTTAGAGCTCTCAAATCAGAATTCTTGTGCAAAATGAGGTTGTGTGGGTTGGGTATTTATAGGAATACCCGAACCGTTAGGATCGTTTCATGGAAAACGTGCCATGATCCAACCCGTACACTTGTCGGAACCTTATGGAAGCTTAAAATGGTTCTTATCATCATGACTAGGCAATTGGGAACATGTGGTGGAGGATCAAACAGCTGCAGCCTGCTGTTTAAAAACTCTGAATCTGGTCAGCAGACCCCTAGCGCACCGCTACGCTATAAGTGTAGCGCACCGCTAGGCCCAAGTTTGGCAGATTTACACTTTTGGTCCCTGTCATGCATTCAGCCCATTTTTGACACGTTTAAGGCCCGTTAACCCCATTTCAAAGCTCTAAAATGAAGTTAAAGTATAGGGAACTTAAAATGTGTTCAAAAATATCTCGGATGTCGGTTCGTTTAGCCGTACGAACGCGATGTTCGCTTAATTACGACGGAATGCGCATAAGCGCGAAAAACGATCCAAATGACGCGACGCATGGATTTTTCTTAAGGCGAACACTAAAATATAATGTAGTCATGCTTACATAAATTTTTGGATGTCCAGATGTATTCAGAACGTAAGTTATGCGCGAAAATGCAAACTTGTTCACTTTTTGACACTTTTAGTCCCTGAATGACACAAAAGTTTATTTTAGCACACCGAACCCCTCAAAGCCTATTTCTAAGCTATGTAAAGGATATTTATGGTATGTTTAACTTATGGTCATGTTCCGGAATGTCTGTTACAGTTCAAATTTGGCATACTTTCGCAGTTTGTCAAGTTTAGTCCCTGTAAGCGAATTAACTTTGATTTCACCATACCAAACCTTCCAAAACTTATATCTAAGTTATGTAAAGGTTATTTAAGGTATGTTAAGCCTATTTCACTATTCCGGAGTGTTCGTTGGATTAAACTGGTTATATTTACGCATCAAAGCGCGTATAACCCTCCAGAAAGCGATTTAAAGCTTAAAATCAAACAAGAGTTGATATGTGTAAAAGATACACATAATTTTACAAATCCCAAGTATGAAATATAATATTTCATTGGTTTGGTATTTGTTTGATGGCCGTGGAGGCACAGGTGTTACAGTCTCCCCTACTTTAGGAAATTTCGTCCCGAAATTTATTTAGAGGAAACTTGTGAGAGTTTAAAACATGAAGTTGAAAAGATCAAACAACATTGGTTAGGGTTCTGAACTTCTAGTAATCTTTAATAACATCATGATTGCAATGTAAGAGGGATACTTATATACAAGTATATGAAGCGTCATTGGTGCGTCCACCGTACCTCCATTACATCGTTCTCATTTCGTTATTGTTGTCACTATCGGTTCTTACACATAATAAATCTTACTGTGTTTCTGTGCACTAAATTTCATAATTATGTACGCGTCCATAATCAGACAATTCTTTGCACAATTCACACAGTCTATTTTATAGTGTGTAGGGGAAAACCAAATGAACAAACCGGTGATGAGTGTGACTAGACCGCCATAGAGTCCTTTAAATTAAATCAATAAATGATCTAAATAGACTATCAAGGAGTCTGTTCAGCTACATCACTAGATGTCGTTCTCTAACCAAATTGTGAATCAATCTTTTTGACTAGACTACTAAGAGGGTCTCTTATGAATCATGGAGTGGTACTATATAACCCAAGGGTCTTAACTACCAGGTAGAAGCCCATAAGGATTTAAGGTAGTACCTTTTGAATATCCTACTATGAATCTCTCATATGAAGATATGAAAGATTCTATGAGGATTTGGAAAATCGTAACACACAAAAACATAGAGGAGAACACATAAACACATATCATATAACCACAAAATTGTTCGTTAATTTGTCTTGTAAATTGCGTACATGCATTTAAAGCACACTAGGAATCCATTCCGTGAATTTCATTTGGTACTTTAAACGTTATCAAGAATCCAACTATAAAGATAGAAAGATTCAAAAAGAAAATTCGATTTCGATTACTAGGAACCGAAGTGTTCGAATTAAGGTACATAAGGAATCCGATTAAGGACTCTGATTTGAATGATGATTATCCACAAGGGTCTAATTGTGGAGATAAAAAGATCCCATATGGATTTTAGAAGTTGAAGATGTTTTGAAATCTTGCACGGGATGTGCTTAAGTCAAAACATGAAGTAAAATGCTTATGAAGTTGAGATGCCTGATATGTCAAGGCGACATATGAAGCGGAATTTGAAGGTTAAGTCAATGTATGAGGAAAATATTTTTGAAAACTATGCATGGGGTTCTTTTAAGAAAAATGTGTTTAACGTTTTTGAAACCTTATATATAATATTTTTTTGAAATCATAAAGTAGGTGTAATAGGTAGATATATTTACAAAAATGTTTTAAAATCATGCGAAATGAATTTTGAAATTATGTATAAGGTTTTTGAAAGACATGAATGATGCTTTTCGAAATCATGCACTTGATCAGAAAATGTATTGTGTTAATATTGTCTTCAGACTATATGAAATATTTTGAAATTAGAAAGGTTGGTTTTGATAACATGGCCAATGTTTTTGAAATAACATAGACAATACATCTAGAAAAATTGTTTTCAAACTATATGAAATGTTTTGAGATCATGAAGATTGTTTTGAAATACTGGTACTGTGTATGTTGAAAAATCAAAACGTAATGGGTATGAGATTTGAAAATACCCTTAGTTATCTAACCAAGGATTTAAAGGCACAGATGTGCGAAAAGCACGATTACTCATAATGTCACTTAATTTTCTGTACTTTGTTTCTTAGAGTGAAACGAGTACTTAAAATTTTCGAGGGAATCATGAGCAATCATTTGAGAGAGAGAAATCACAAGAGTAGTTTGTAAGGTACATAGTTCCTTGATGTAGGTATCATAGGAAAAGCCATACACACCTAGCAAGGGGTTGAGCTGGTTGGTTGGGGACTTCTTTACCATTGTGAGCGACCATGGCGAAGTTCTGAGAAGCCTTTCGCTTCTTTGACTTCTTAGGGGATCGTTCATCCATGGTCTTTGATTCCTCGATTGGTTTCTTGGCTGATGGTGCTGTCACCTGACTAGGTCCTGCCTGTCTTGGTGACTCTTGAGTGGCTTCATCCTGGAGATGATACATGGCAGTAGCTAATTCAACAGTCTTCAGGGCTACTTCGCCTATTCGCTGAGCGAATTTTGGCTGCTTGCTCAGATATCTGGGCGTCATCGTGATGAAGAGACATTCTTGAAGAAAAAGAAAGGCATAGGGAGAAACAGGTGAAAGATTATTGGACAATCAAAACAGAATGATAACGCATGAAGATTGCGATCATTTGTTTGTTACCTAAGGCAAACAAATGAGACGGTGACTGATAAAAGTAAATGGGTCAAAAATAATGTATCGCGAAGACATGCTCGCCTAATAAGTGAACACTCATCCCAAGAATTCCCAGGTAAGCACAACTGGTCTCGCGTCTGATGAGATGTATACGAAGTGCTTGCCTAGACAGAAAACCCAGAATACAGGCATTCACCCTTCCAGTTTGCACGTGTTCACATTATTTAAAACCCAAAACCTTGACAAAGTTTTGAAAACTCAAAGAGGTTCAAAACCATATAATAGAGAGTTCAAAACCTTACAATCAATCATCCTAGAACAGATGATTAGTTTTCAAAGCGGTTTTGAAATTTATGTTCTTGTTGTGGTCGTCGCCTAAGGATAGGTGACGGTATTGTTTTATGACTAAACGCAAGTAAACTCGCGTTAGGGTCCTAAGAAGGTTATAGACTAAGTCAAAGCATTACTAATAACCTAATTCCCTATAACCATTGGCTCTGATACCATCTTTTCTGTCACACCCCGACCGCGTAAAACAACAAATCGCGGCGGAAACATCGGGGCGTGTTGCAACAGAATTAATGTTTCATAACCATGGATACCAAAAAGTGTTTCGTTTTATTAAACATTGAATAATTACATCGTCTGGAAATCTAAATACACAAATTAAACATAGTCTATCATTGTTATTGATTCACTAAGGCCTTGTCCAGTCCTATGTGAGCATGCATCTTATCAATCGATATCATTCAACAATACCTGAAACATATGTGAAAACGAGGTCAGCAAAGAAATGCTGGCGAGTACATAGGTTTTGTAGGAGTGTCGAAATCATGGCTAGTTTAGACGTTGCAATACTTTATTTAAAAACCTTGTTTTGAAAAGAGTATAATATTGCAACTTAATTAACCAACTCAAATCAAGCGGGTTATAATTTGTAAAACCTCGTAGCCATGACTCTTAACCCAAAAACATTTGTTTTAGTAAATTATTTGAAAAACAATGATAAGTTCAGGTGATATGTATAAATAAGAGAATAATGCATGATTAAATGAATAACCATGTAAAATGAGTTTGTATAAGATAAGTTGTTTGTAAATAAATGTCTTGTGAAAAGTATGTTACTTGTATAAAATGTTCTATGTCTCAAACTGAAATGATTCAAATAACGCTACAATATGTAATACCATACAAACACTTATATATAGGAAGTACCAGCGGCGTATCCACCATGCTTGTATCATATTCCACACGCATTGTTACTTAATCACTTAATCCAAACGAAACCACCAAAGTAATGTTCATGCCCAAATGTAAATCATGTAATATGTATAACCAAAATAATATCGTATATCGCTTTGAAGCCAATCGTTTACCCAATCGTTAAAACATCGTGTGAAAACCAATCGTAAATCGTTTAATTCGTTTTAGGTCGTGAAACTACTTATAAGGTCGTCTCGCTAATAACATTCAAACCTTCGTGACTTTCGTCGCTTCTCGTTTTCGTCGCTTCTCGTTTTCGTATTAACAAACCTCCATAGGGTAAGTTAACAATTACAGATTCAGTCGCTACCTACCATACCCACACATAACCACGGGTGTAGTAAATAACGGGATTTGTCAGATCCTATGGTACCATAACCTAATACTGGTCGGCTTGATCATTGCTAATGAATGTCATTTGTTATGTAACTACAACCAACAAGTTTGTTCACTTTATTGAAATCGTTATTAGTTTTGTATAAATCGTTTTAATTGTTTTTGAAACCATCGTTATAACATCGAAAACATTTAGCACATATGAGTCACCCCAAAACAGTTGAAAACAGTAAAAGAGGGGAATAATGTACTCGCCTGATAATGCTTGGAGGTCTTGAACAACAACCAAACAAAGCTAGAGGGAGCACGGAATCAGTCGGCAAACTAAAACTATATAAATAAACCGGACTTAAATCGGGAGATCGGATAGAATGAGGCTTGGTAAACCAAATGAGTATTGGAACTCATATGATATGGTTTAACAAGGCCTACATACTACATGAAACCTAACCTAAGTGCTTTCGACCCATCGCGACCCATTAAGGTAACGTATGCTACTTTAACATGTCGTGCGCGTGAAACGCGTTCGGACCGTCTAACTAGTCCTATGACAAGTGTTATATGCCTAAACATGTTACATAATCAGTTATGTGACAAAAGTTTAGGTTACATATGCTTAATTACCAATTATACATGAAAAGGGTATTCTGGTAATTTACCTAAGGCATATAAACTACCTATCATACAACTACTCAAACGATGTGACCATAGGGTATAACCTCGGAAGGTTATTCCCTACCTACTATGGTCACCTAATGTATTTGGTCGGATCCTAATGATCGACCAAACTGGGTCGGGTTCGAAGGTATAGGCGATTTATTAGATCGCCTACCCTACGACCCTAGACAACGTGGTAATCAGTGGGCATAGTCCCAAGGGACTATGACCAACGTGATTACACTCACGTTGCGAAGTTCAAACGAACTTCGCATTGACCATTACTGGTCAACGCTGAAAGTCAAACAAAGTTTGACTTTCTGACTCGAAAAGCAGTAAAAATAAGGAAAAGAACGAAAGAATACTTACGAAGGGTCCCCGAATGCTAATCCCGATCCAAGAACTCAGGTATGAAACAATGGTTTCAACTTAGAGCTCTCAAATCAGAATTCTTGTGCAAAATGAGGTTGTGTGGGTTGGGTATTTATAGGAATACCCGAACCGTTAGGATCGTTTCATGGAAAACGTGCCATGATCCAACCCGTACACTTGTCGGAACCTTATGGAAGCTTAAAATGGTTCTTATCATCATGA
This sequence comes from Helianthus tuberosus, assembly GCA_030545235.1. Lineage (NCBI taxonomy): Eukaryota > Viridiplantae > Streptophyta > Magnoliopsida > Asterales > Asteraceae > Helianthus > Helianthus tuberosus. The sequence continues at coordinate 43,472 of JARYGA010007044.1, forward strand.
CTAGGCAATTGGGAACATGTGGTGGAGGATCAAACAGCTGCAGCCTGCTGTTTAAAAACTCTGAATCTGGTCAGCAGACCCCTAGCGCACCGCTACGCTATAAGTGTAGCGCACCGCTAGGCCCAAGTTTGGCAGATTTACACTTTTGGTCCCTGTCATGCATTCAGCCCATTTTTGACACGTTTAAGGCCCGTTAACCCCATTTCAAAGCTCTAAAATGAAGTTAAAGTATAGGGAACTTAAAATGTGTTCAAAAATATCTCGGATGTCGGTTCGTTTAGCCGTACGAACGCGATGTTCGCTTAATTACGACGGAATGCGCATAAGCGCGAAAAACGATCCAAATGACGCGACGCATGGATTTTTCTTAAGGCGAACACTAAAATATAATGTAGTCATGCTTACGTAAATTTTTGGATGTCCAGATGTATTCAGAACGTAAGTTATGCGCGAAAATGCAAACTTGTTCACTTTTTGACACTTTTAGTCCCTGAATGACACAAAAGTTTATTTTAGCACACCGAACCCCTCAAAGCCTATTTCTAAGCTATGTAAAGGATATTTATGGTATGTTTAACTTATGGTCATGTTCCGGAATGTCTGTTACAGTTCAAATTTGGCATACTTTCGCAGTTTGTCAAGTTTAGTCCCTGTAAGCGAATTAACTTTGATTTCACCATACCAAACCTTCCAAAACTTATATCTAAGTTATGTAAAGGTTATTTAAGGTATGTTAAGCCTATTTCACTATTCCGGAGTGTTCGTTGGATTAAACTGGTTATATTTACGCATCAAAGCGCGTATAACCCTCCAGAAAGCGATTTAAAGCTTAAAATCAAACAAGAGTTGATATGTGTAAAAGATACACATAATTTTACAAATCCCAAGTATGAAATATAATATTTCATTGGTTTGGTATTTGTTTGATGGCCGTGGAGGCACAGGTGTTACACTATGTACTCATTTGAAATTGCTCAATAGACTTTAGATATCCACCAAGCAAAGCTAGAAGATCACGGATTCAAACGGCACCTAATATAAGTATCTACGTTAATAAACGGACCTATTCGGAGGATCGGGTAGTACGAGGGTTTGTAAACCAAATAAGTATGGGAACTTATGTAACATGGTTTAACAAAGCCTACATACTAAAACGAAACCTATCCTAAGTGCTTTTGACCCGTTACGACCCGTTTAGGTAGCTTATGCTACTTTAACGCGTCGTTCGCGTAAAACGCGTTTGGACCGCCTAACTAGCCCTATGACAAGTATGATATGCCTTAACATGTTTAATATTGTTGCTAAATCAGTTTAGTTGTCAAAAATTAAGTTACATAGGCTTAAAATGAATTTTAGCGTGAAAAGGGCATTTTGGTAATTCTCCTAAGGCATAGGAACTACTTGTCATACAACTACTTAAACGATGTGACCATAAGGTATAACCTCGGAAGATTATTCCCTATACAACTATGGTCACCTAAAGTGTTTGGTCGGATCCTAAAGATCGACCAAATGGGTCGAGTTCGAAAGCATAAGCGATTGTTTAGATCGCTTACCTTTACGACCCTAGATAAGCACAAATCTAAAAGTGACGAGCTAAACATGTTAAAACATGTTTAACGAGGTTTAAAAACAGGTTTGATATCAAGACAAAGGGTCTTGATACCCGAAGGTAGTTTGGTTACAAATACGCAAGAATACGCATTTTCGCCGAAACTACGACTCGTCACTGAGCCTAGATAACGTGGTAATCAGTAGGTATAGTCACTAGGGACTATAACCATCGTGATTATGCTCACGTTATGAAGTTCAAACGAACTTCGCATTGACCATAAGCTGGTCAATGCATAAAGTCAAACACAGTTTGACTTTAACGCTAAAACGAAAGAAAAGCACGAAAGAATACTTACAGAAGGTCCCCGCAAGATTTAACCCGATTCACTCTCAGGTAGGAAGCATAAACTTCCACTTAGAGAGTGTAGAATCAGATCAAATGTGGGTTTTTGTAAGTGAATGGGTTGGGTATTTATAGATAAACAAGAACCGTTAGGATCGTTCCTCGATTCCCGAGCTTAAATCTCATCCCTACACTTGCACCCACTGATTTGCAATACAATGGCACTCAAAACCAGCCCCTAGTAAGTTTGAAAACCATATGCAAGAGACTAAAACAGGTGGAACAGTTGTATCTTTGCTGGAAAAATTTTCTGCTAAACTGGGAGGGGCTTACGGATCATAAGAAACACCATACAGTCTGTAAGGACCTTATGTGCTGGCATTAAGTTTCAGCAATTGGCAGAACAGGCCCCTGAGTCTCCGAACTTGGTTTTTGATGCGTTTTGGCACGTTTAAGCCCCGTTAACCACATTTTAAGGCTAAAATATGAAGTTAAAGTACAGGTAACTTAAAATGTGCTAAAAAATATGTCGGATGTCGGCTCGTTTGGTCGTACGGTTGCGTTGTTCGGTTAATTACGACGGAAGTCGTAACGGACGCAAAAACGATCCAAATTACGCGACGAATGGATTTTTATCAAGCCAATCACTAAAACATAATATTTTAATGATTACATAAATTTTTGGATGTCCGGATATATTCAGAACGTAAGATATGCGCGAAAATGCAAACTTATACACTTTTTGACGCTTTTAGTCCCTATTGATCAAGAAAGTTTATTTTTGCGCACCAAACACCTCAAAGCCTATTTCTAAGCTATGTAAAGGATATTTAGGGCATATTAAATTTATGATCAAGTTCCGGAATGTTCGTTACAGTACAAATCGATATACTTTCGCAGTTTGTCGGATTTAGTCCCTGTAAGCGAATAAACTTGATTTCGGCATACCAAGCCATCCAAAACTTATTTCTAAGTTATGTAAAGGTTATTTAAGGTATATTAAGCCTATTTCACTATTCCGGAGTGTTTGTTGCGTTAAACTGGTTATATTTACGGATCAGATCGCGTATAACCTTCCAGAAAGCGATTTAAAGCCCGAAATCGAACAAGAATTGATATATGCAAACGATACACATATTTTTACAAATCCCAAGTATGAAACACAATATTTCATTGATTTGGTATTTGTTTGATGGTTGCAGTGACACATGTGTCACAGTCTCCCTTACTTTAGGAAATTTCGTCCCGAAATTTATTCGTAGGAGTCTGTCTGTGTCTTTGTGTCAGATAACCACCAGAGATATGTATGGCATAATCCTGTCATTTCCTTAACGGACATTCTTCAGAAACAAAAATGAACGAACGGAGTCATTTTCTTCAACGAGTATTCTTCCGAAGCGGAAATGAAGGAATTAAACAAACGGAGGTTCACTTTCTCAACGGACAATCTTCAGAAACGAAAATGAACGGACGGAGTCACTTTCAACGGTTGCTTCCTCAGAAACGGAAATGAAAAGGATAAACAAACGGTTATTCATTTCCTCAACGGACAATCTTCAGAAACGAAAATGAACTGACGGAGTCATTTTCAATGGTTGCTTCCTCAGAAACAGAAATGAAAAGGGTAAACAAACGGATATTCATTTCCTCAACAGACAATCTTCATAAACGAAAATGAACTGACGGAGTGATTTTCAACGGTTGCTTCCTCAGAAACAGAAATGAAAAGGATAAACAAACGGTTATTCATTTCCTCAACGGACAATCTTTAGAAACGAAAATGAACTGACGGAGTCATTTTCAACGGTTGCTTCCTCAGAAACGGAAATGAAAAGGGTAAACAAACGGATATTCATTTCCTCAACGGACAATCTTCAGAAACGAAAATGAACTGATGGAGTCATTTTCAACGGTTGCTTCCTCGGAAACGGAAATGAAGAGGATAATCAAACGGATATTCATTTCCTCAACGGACAATCTTCAGAAACGAAAATGAACTGACGGAGTCATTTTCAACGGGTGCTTCATCAGAAACTGAAATGAATAGGGTTAACTCTAGACACATGACAAAACTTTCTGTGGTTTCTGTGCACTAAATTCCATAATTATGTATGCGTCCATAATTACGTAATTCCTTGCACAGTCCGCACAGTATATTTCATAATGTGTAGCGGAAGAAAATCAAAACTGTGATGAGTGTGACTAGACTACCATAGGGTCCTTTTAATTAGATCGACAAATGATCTCTTTAATTAGACCACCAAGGAGTCTTTTCAGCTATATCATCACATGATATTCCTACCCAGATTTTTGGATCAATCTGTTTAACTATAGACCACTCAAGGGGTCTAATTATGGAATAGTACTTTACAATCCAAGGGAGTTAACTACAATGTAGGGGTCCACTAAGGATTTAAGATAGTACCTTTGGGTATCCTACTATGAATTCCTTATACGAGGATATGGAAGATTCTACGAGGATTTGGATAACAAAAATTTGGATCATTCAAAGACATAAAAAAGGGAACAGATAAGCACATAATCACATAATTGTTTTCTTGATTATTAATTGTTATTATCTTGTTATTGATTGCCATTAACTTAACGTTGATTTGAACATGGGTATTCAAGGTATACTAGGAACCCAGTCGATGGACTTCAACGTCCTCAAGCATCTATCTGAAAAGATAGGATGATCTTCCAAAAATTGGATTTTTGATTACAAGGAATCACCACATTCGAATTAATGTATACAACAATTAAGGACTTACGGAAATACCTTTAGGTACCCTATTGAGGATTGGGTATTCGTCCAGAGTTGTAACTTGCGCCTTGTACTTCGTTTTCCTTGGAGGAAACGGGTACTTAGGATTTTCGTGGAAAACGCAAGAGATCATAAAATGGAAGAAATTTGGGGGTAGGCTTTTCTTCAAGGAATACGGTTCCTTGATTGTCGGTATGGTAGGGGATATGTTGTTTATATATACAACCACATAAACATATTGCAATGTAAATAAAAGATTTATTTATAAACAGCATCAACAACTGTTTCATGGACCATGACAACAAAAGAAAATAATACATAAGGCTTGATTATTTCTAAACAGCGTTGTCTTCCAATCGGTTCGATGCTCATCCCTGTACTAGATTCGCATTAGCAAGTTTTGGGCAATTTCTTCGGAAATGGCCCATCTCGCCACAGTT
>JARYGA010007045.1:0-27097 GCA_030545235.1 Helianthus tuberosus
AATGGTCATAACAGAAAGTCAAACAGTTTGACTTTTGGCTCATAAATGGCCAAAATAAAGAAATAGACTAAGGAAGAACACTTACTTGTTCTAGGAAGACTTGGAACTCAGTAGGAGGACTCTAAAGAGAAGCAAGCTCCATATATGAGTGATTGGAGAAGAAAGAAGTGAATGAGCAAAGAAAGTGGTTGATCTTGGTGGCTATTTATACTTGAAGCATGATCACAAGATCATGCCAAGTGTTAGGGGTTGTTCTAAGATTATCACAAGTGTTTAATGAGGTGTCTCAACCAGAAGGAAGGTGGAAAGCTCGTGCTAGGTGTCAAGAAATGAAGGAAGTTGGCTGAACTTGGAGATCAAGTAAGAAATCTGCAGCTGGCATGTCCTTATGGACTGTATGGGGTAAGACCTTACGGTCCGTAAGCCCCTCTGATGGGCAAACTTTTGTACTTTGTTAATTTTGGCCCTTGGACTTGTAATGTCGTGTTTTTGTTATTCCTAACCCATTAAAACTTATATCTAAGTTATGTAAAGGGTATTTAGGGTATGTATTACTTATATCCTCATCTTGGAATGTTCGTTATGTTAAACTGATTATGTTTAAGTATTGATTACCGAAACTCTTCCAAGAGAAAAAGTTTTTGAAAGTTCGGAATTTTCCACAAGGGTTACAGTCACCCCTACTTAAGGGAATTTCGTCTCGAAATTTATTCGTAGGAGACTGTAGAGTATTTTGGAATGATTGAAAGATACGCAAAGCTCTAGATTCCAAAGATGCGGAGCATCATTTGGTGTTGGAGATTCTGGGGATTCAAAGTGTGAGTAGTGATATTCTAAGCATCTCAAGGTATCCTAACCTCTCACAAATTATTGAGCAGGTATTCTACCTTTAGAACTTATGAATCCGATGAGTGTTGTCAAGTGTATGAAAATTATTTTGTATGGAATTATGTTATACAAAGGCAATTACAGTAGAAACTATAAATTAATACTCGATTATTTAATAAACTCTCTAAGATAATATTTTTTGCCGGTCCCGACTCGGGGATAGGGTGCTAAATTAATAATTCGCTAAAATTATAAGATAATACATTTTTGATAATTTCTTTAGACCCCATATAAAATATAAATTAATAATTCCTTATATATAGCATATTACATGAATGATTTATGAAGGTTTCTTGAAAAATGACTCAATTGTCTTTTGTTTTTTGTTGAAATCAATTTCCCCTTGAATTTCGTCTCTAATTTTTCTTAGCATGGTAAGAACTTCTGGTGTTGTTTTCTCATAGCTCAACAAGAAATTGTTCAATGTGATTGCCGCTTTAATAGCTTCGTTTCGCGAAGAGGGCTCCATTGTAGAACTTTCATCATCTTCTTCATCGATATCATCTTTATTAATTCCAATAACGCTTTCAATAATTTCTTCATCAGTCAACAACTGTGCAACTACATTTTCTTCTGGGTGAGTCAGAACATCTTCGACATCCATTGCAATAACGCTTTCAATAATTTCTTCTCGTCTGTCATTGTTGTTTTTTTCACACCTTTAAGATGGGAAGCCATGTTGTGTGTATGATTTGTTTGTGTTAACCTACTTTGATCTTGTATTTATATAGAAAATATTTTTAATGTCCATAAAGTGATACATTGAACACAAGAAGCATAATAAGGTGGGAGATTGAAGGTTTCTTTCAAATTGGGCCGTTCATTTGATATACATGCATTGTATACAATAATTAAGTGGAAGCTTGAAAGGTGTTTGTAAACTAAGTATTCTACTATAAATTAATAAAATATTAATTAATAAATAAATTAATAATTATTAATTTATCGATTAATTAATAACTCTTTTAATTAATAAACTTTGGTGGTCCCAAGTGTATTATTTTATAGAGTTTCTACTGTAGTGTAAATCTTAAGTAAACAATTGGTGTACGTTCAAGCCTTGGTTGACATACATACATGGTTTTTATCGTCCCACGAGGTACATCCCATGTACCATGAGCATCTCATGCATAAGGGGATGGGTCATCATACCTATAGCGTTACACCATAATATACTCTCGGTCGGCTCGATTAGAGTTAATGAATGTACTCATCTTGGATATTGCACTCAATAAACACACAAATAAACAAATAAACACAAAGGAGTTATGATGCTGGTAGAGGGTGGGTGAAGTGTGAGAGAGGTGGTTTGTCAAGGGATGCCTTTGCAATGAACCAAGCACCCCTATTTATAGCCTGCACAGAAGCCCGGACACGGCCCCGTTTTCACACCCCGATATTTCCACGTATTACCGGTGGGCCCGATGGGGAGTATCGTGACGTAGTTGATATCATCATAGTCAAACAATCACAGTTCAATGCACAGCGGAAGTCTAAAAGTAAAATATTACAAACCGAATGAAAGCAACATAAGTATTACAAACGGAATGTAAAAGGATCCACAGGCGGATCAAATAAAAGAAGATAATTGTTCAATAGATTTTAAAGTGATAAAGCATGCAAGACTCTTTATTTATTCACTCAGGAGTAGCCAGCCTATTTCGCATAGTACCTGCACTTAACCTTTTGGAAAATACGTCAGTTTACACTGGTAAATACAATTAACCGACTCTTTTGAAAATATTTAAGAAAATTGATTTAAGTGCACAAGGCACAAATAATCTTTTATAACTTGGGATAATTATTTAAAAATAATCTTGTAAAAGAATTATATGTTTGTTATACGTTCAGGAGCCCGGGTTGAATACCAGGTTAAAGATTAATAGACACACCACATAATATAACCCACGGTGAGTTATTCTCGAACAAGCAGGTATATCATTTTACATACCCACCGGCAGGTGTATGCCTACACCTCGTGCTTAAGTCGTAGCCATTTCAATGAATGAGCCGAGGATATCCAGGACATGGTCATTAACCCCCCAAAGGCTTAAAATAAACAAAACAGATTAAACGGGTTATCTCAATGATTTAACCATTATTCGATTACAAATTCAATACCCGACCAAGCGGTATTTTATATATCGTACCCCAAGCCCGTATAAGGGAAAATAAGTTAAAAGTATTTACCTGAGCAAAAATATAAATTTATTCCCAGCCGTCAATCAATCAAGCAAGTACAGATAGCTTTTACTGGGCTTCTAATCTAGAACGAAGGTTTTTAATAACCTATTAGAATCCTAATAGGTATTATTTAAATCTTAACTTAGACCGGTTAGTTTTAATGAAATGTATACGGTTCGAAACACAAGATTAAGCGAAGACCGGATTAGAATGTGGTTTAGACCCGACAAGTATGAAGACTTGTTAAATATGGGTAAACTAAACACATTCTGTATTTTGAGGTAAAAATGTTAAGGTTTGACACGTCTTGGTCAATTTATGCAAACTAGTCACATAAACCGCACCGAACGCGAAAAATGCATAACGGGTAACCAATGAGTCATGAACAGGTTCCCTAAGTTAACATGTTTAAAATGTGTTATGATATTAGTAGGATACATTCCATTATGCTCAAAACGAATTTAAAATCAATTTAAGCCCCGTAGGGGTATTTTGGTCATCTTAAAGATTATAAAAGAGGTTAAATGACAATCTAAGGTTCTGGTCTAAAATGATCAGTAAAAATATTTATTTTAGTGAGTTATATCAGTAAGATATCTTACATATGTGAAATTTATCATTTATGACCAAATTATGCACCATAGGGGCATTTTGGTCATTTCACATTTGCTTTAAGGGTTAATTTTGGAAATCTGAGTTCAAAACTTTTACTTACTGTAAATGTATCAAAATTTACTTAAAACATCAGTAGGTAATGGGTCTTAAATGTTAAGCATAGTTTTAACCCATACTATGTGTTTAAAACGCGTAAAAAGTCGGTTTTAGGCGATTTTCGGGTTATATAAGAAAAGCTGAGATTTTTATTAGTCCAGAAGGCTTAAAATATTTTATTAAACATATGAATTCAGTAGAAAAAGATTTGGTATCAAAATATTATGTAAAACTCATTTTAATAGTAAAAAGGGTATAACCGTCAATTACCGAATCAAAGCAAGAACCCTATGTAATGATCAGTTTAAAATTTAATAAAAATATTCAAAAATCCCAAAATATTATATTACATCAGTGGGTATAAAGTTTGGTGTCAAAATTTGGGTTTAAATATGTTTTATTCCAAAAATGCCGTTTAATTAATAAAAAAAGCTTCAATTTACGATATTGAGCATACCTCCTAATTTAGACCTCAAACAGATGACAAATTTTTAGGACAAGTTTACAAATCAGTAATAAAGGTATTTGTCCTCTCACATTTTCAAAAATCACGTTTTAATATCAAAAGGGCATAATGGTCAACAATTAAGCATTTAACAGAAACATGCAAATGATTCGGATTACAAAGGAACCATATTGTATAATCTCAGAAGGTTATACTAACATGTAATATGGTCCTAATGGAACCCTAAGGCATATCTAAAACAAGCTAAATCGGTTTAGAACTGAAAGTCAAAGCAAAAGTCTTCTTTTACGACTTTCGGTTCCGAACCGAGCCTAAACTCAGAATTGTCGGGTTGAACATGCTTAGACATGTTCTTACATTATTTACCAAGTTATTTTAGAGTTAAAACATGTTCCATAACCTCTACATTATCAGTTATGAGTTTATTTGCAAAAATAGCTTTCTGTTGACTTTTTAACATTAAGTTTGACCCGACAATTGACCAAGTTACAGTGATAATCAGGGGGTGCCCTTTTAAGGACTTATTACCCACATAATTACCAACTCATAGCCACTTTCAATTCGAATAATGGCTGGACCATTAGTGATTAATCACTAAGTCAAAGCTTAATTACGACGGCTTTGACTTTTGGTCATTAGACTAATAAAACTTGAACTTAAGGGGCTAAGAACACTTACAATGGTCCTTAGCACGAATTTGGAACTTAAGAAAATTTGCTTGAGCTCCAGGAAGTTCTAGAGAATGAGTTGTGAAAGATTTATGAGAATGTGCAAATGAACTAGCAAACAAAGGCCCTTATATAGGATTTTAAATATCACAAGATCATTCCACACAAGCCTACAACTGATTTCTGATGATCCCAGGTGTCCCCTATGCATGTAATACTGTTGGCTCAGTCCCTGGTATCAAAAAATGGCATGCAAAGGCGGTGGAACTGGCTGGACATGCACTTGTCCTTGTTTTCTGCATCTGGTAGTCTTACGCGGGCCACGTAAGACTTGTAAGAAGTCTACGCGGGCCGCGTGGTGCTTCTGTTACCGGAAAACAACTTTCAAAGTTGGCAGTTTCGGTCCCTATGGTCCATATAAACTTTATTTTACTTCCATTTATTGCATTTAGGATCCCCCATAGTTAACTTTTAAGGACCTTGGGTCATAAACTAACTCCGTTAAGCTCCCGGTTAGTCGTACGATCACCCGAAAAGTCTTGATTTCTTTGTAACTCCTCAAAATTAATATCTAATATTCTTATGAGCGAAATATTAAATTATTTACAATGTTTTTGGGTTCGTTAAAGGTAACTCAGAGGTAATTTTAACATGTTGACATTTTTAACCCTTATGTTTCGTAAGATCCTTATTTTTAAGCACAAACGACTTCCAATGTTCGAGAAATTATTCATTATAGAATACGAACGGCGTATGAGGTCAATCAGAGGCACAAGAATGGCATGTTGACACTTTGGATCCCTTTATTCACATATTTACATTGTTTGACAATTTTAGTCCCTCCAGATCAATCCATTACACGTTTAAAGTCCATGACACGTGTCTTTACAATATTGGTCATGATTTTACGAGGTGTTACATCCTCACGCCCTTAAAAGAAATATCTACCTCGAGATTTACTGAAATAAATGAGGGTACTTCTGTTTCATTGTGGACTCAACCTCCCACGTGTATTCGGGACCTCTACAGGCATCCCATTTAACTTTTACAATCGGCACATGCTTCTTTCGAAGTTTCTTAACCCGTCGATCCTCAATCGACAAAGGTTTTTCAACAAACTTTAAGCTCTCATCTATATGCACATACTTATGTGACATGGCTAGCGATTCATCAGCTAGACACTTTTTCAAGTTGCAAATGTGGAACACATTATGGATTCCACTGAGCTCTTCAGGCAGATTTAGCTTGTAAGCTACGGTACCGACACATTCGATGATATTGAATGGTCCTATGTATCTTGGGCTCAACTTGCCCTTCTTGCCAAAATGCATTACCCCTTTCCAGGGTGATACCTTAAGTAACACTTTGTCACGTACCTCGAATTTCAGAGGTTTACGCCTTTTATCTGCGTAGCTTTTCTGCCTATCCCTGGTAGCTTTGAGACGATCGCGTATCTGCACAATGTTATCTGTCGTCTCCAGGACTATATCGGGTCCTGTTAGTTAGACGTCTCCAACTTCCACCCAACAAACTGGCATCCTACACTTTCTTCCATACAAAGCATCGAAAGGTGCAGCTTGAATACTTGAATGATAGCTATTATTAAATGAAAATTCAATCAACGGAAGATGGTCATCCCAACTTCCACCCAAGTAAATGACACAAACTCGTAGCATGTCCTCAAGCGTTTGAATAGTACGCTCGCTTTGCCCATCCGTCTGAGGATGATAGGCAGTGCTGAAGTTTAATCGAGTGCCTAAAGATTGCTGAAAGCTTTTCCAAAAAATGTGATGTGTATCTTGTATCCCTATCAGAGATAATAGACACTGGCGCTCCGTGAAGAGATACAATCTCATCCACGTACAACTGGGCTAGCTTGTCAGAGCTGTGGGTTTCTTTAATCGGTAAGAAGTGGGCTGACTTGGTCAATCTATCAACTATAACCCAAATAGTGTCATTCCCACGTTTTGTCTTTGGTAACTTTGTAATAAAATCCATGGTTACCATTTCCCATTTCCAAGTGGGAAGTTCAGGTTGTTGCAGCAAGCCTGGCGGTTTCTGATGCTCTGCTTTAACCTGCGCGCATGTCAAACACTTAGCTACATAAGTGGTTATAGACTTCTTCAAGCCTATCCACCAATAATTTGCCTTTAAATCCTGGTACATCTTATCACACCCAGGATGAACAGAATATTTGGAGCTATGGGCTTCTTGAAGAATCACATCCCTAAGTCCTCCATAAATTGAAACCCATATTCGTCCATTCAATCTTAGGATCCCATCCTTGCCATACGATAACTGTTCAGCAGTTACGCCCAGCTTTTCATTTGGATAGTTAGCTTCTAATACAGCTTCCTTCTGAGCGTCTAACAATCTTTCATTCAAGTTGTTCTTCAGTTCAATGCTCTTGGCATTGATTCTAATGGGCTTAATTCTTTCTTTCTTGCTCAAGGCATCGGCAACTGCATTCGCCTTGCCTGGATGATATCGGATTTCACAATCATAATCGTTCAACGTCTCCATCCATCGACACTGTCTCATGTTCAGATCCTTCTGATTAAACAGATGCTGAAGGCTCTTATGATCAGAATAGATCACACACTTGGTACCATATAAATAATGCCTCCACAGTTTTAGTGCAAACACAACGGCACCCAATTCTAAATCGTGGGTGGTGTAATTCTTCTCATGCACCTTTAATTTTCGGGAAGCATATGCAATGACTTTGCCCTTCTGCATAAGCACACATCCCATACCTGTGTGCGATGCATCACAATATACCACAAACTCTTCAATCCCTTCTGGCAATGTTAACATAGGAGCATTGCTCAACTTTTGCTTAAGAATCTCAAAGGATTCTTGTTGCTTAGGAACCCAATCAAACTTTATATTCTTTCGAGTCAAAGAAGTCAGGGGTGCAGCAATCCTTGAGAAATTTTCAATAAAACGCCTATAGTATCCTGCCAGACCCAAGAAGCTGCGAATCTCTATGGGCGTCTTCGGTTCTTGCCAATTCATGATGGCTTCAATCTTGGCGGGATCCACCTGGATACCATGCTCGCTAACCATATGTCCAAGGAATTGGACTTCACGAAGCCAAAACTCACATTTTGAAAACTTGGCGTAAAGCTTTTCTTGCTAAAGAAGTTTAAGGATGTACCGATGGTGCTTTTCATGATCAGCTTGGTCCTTTGAATAAATAAGAATGTCATCAATGAAGACGATGATAAACTTGTCCAAGTAGGCTTTGCAAACACGATTCATGAGATCCATGAACGCTGCTGGTGCATTAGTGAGCCCGAAAGGCATCACCAAGAACTCGTAGTAACCATAACGAGTTCTGAATGCAGTCTTATGCACATCTTCATCTCTGACCTTCAGCTGATGGTAACCTGACCTTAAATCAATTTGGAGAAGTAACTTGTTCCTTGAAGTTGATCGAACAGATCGTCGATCCTGGGCAATGGATATCTGTTCTTGATTGTAACCTTATTTAGCTCGCGATAATCGATGCATAGACACATCGAGCCATCCTTCTTCTTCACAAACATAATTGGTGCTCCCCAAGGAGATAAGCTAGGTCTAATAAATCCTTTTGCCAACAAATCATCCAACTGAGTCCTCAATTCTTTCATCTCAGTTGGTGCCAACCGGTAAGGTGCTCTTGCAACTGGTGCAGCTCCAAGAATGATGTCAATTCTGAACTGTACTTGCCTATCTGGGGGTAAACCAGGTAGTTCTTCAGGAAATACATCTGGATATTCAGAAATGATAGGGATCTCTTCGATCTTGGGCTTTGGCTCATCAATAGTCACCTGTGCCATATAAATGACACAACCTTTCTTCATACACCTTGATACCTTAAGCATAGACACTTGCTTAGGCAACCCGTACTGAGTATCTCCTTGTATTGTTAACGACTCACCATAAGGAGTTTTAATAATCACTTGCTTCTTATCACAAACGATCTGAGCTTGGTTATGGGATAACCAATCTATGCCTATTACTATGTCGAATCCAGCTAATTTCAAAGGAAGCAAAGTCAATGGAAAAGAGTGGTTCCTAATGGATATAAAACATCCATCTAACACGGTTGAAGCAGTTTCTATGGTACCATCGGCCAATTCTACTTCATACTTTATGCTTAGGGTTTTAACAGGCAGATTTAATAACTTACAAAATTTATTATCAACAAACGACTTATCTACACCCGAATCAAACAATACTCTTGTATAAACATCATTGATAAGAAAGGTACATGTTATCACGTTGTCGTTTTGAATGGCCTCCTGAGCATTCATCTGAAAGACCTGAGCATTGGTCTTTTTACCTACTTCAGGCTTCTTTGCATGCTTCGGGCAGTTGGACTTGATATGCGCTTTCTCGTTACAGTTGTAACAAGTCGCATCCTTTATCTTCTTGCAGTTTAACGTGTTATGCTCACTTGACTTACAAATCCCACAAGCCCTAGGCTACGATTGGGATTTTGATTCGAACCTGCACTTTCCCAGATGAAGCTTCTTGCAGGTCTTACACCTGGGCTTTTCACCCGACTATTGGTTATCCTTCTTGAACCCTGAACTCTTCTTATTCTCAGAGTTCCCTTTATGTTTCTTCTCGGAACAGCGTGAGCTCTCATCCTCACGTTTTCTTTTCCCCTCATCAGAGTTCCTAAGCGATCTTTGCCTGACCGCATCAAGAGTAAGGGATAACGACAAATCGGCAACTGACCTAAAGGTAGTAGGTCTTGATGCTTTCACACTTGCCTTAATCTCTGGAGCTAAACCTCCAATGAATCGAGCTATACGTTTTGGTTCCGGTGTGACCAAGTATGGAACCAATCGTGACATAGTGTTGAAGCTCGTGAGATACGCCTGACAATCCAAGTTCTTCATAACCAATGTTAGGAAGTCAGTCTCAATCTTCTCAACTTCATGTTGGGGTAGAAATTTTCTTTGATTAGAGCAACAAACTGCTCCCAAGTCAAGTTGTATAACGGAATCTTCCCTGTGGCTTAGATCAGTGATCTCCACCAAGCTAGAGCCTCTTCTTTAAACAATTGTGACACAAACTTCACAATATCCTGCTCTAAACATCCACTAATATCAACCACAGTGTCCATCTCGTCGAGCCACGTCATACAATCGGTGGCTCCTTTCTCCCCTGTGAAATCCCTGGGCTTGCAGGAGACAAAACACTTATAAGAACAGCCCTTAACACGTGGCTCTTGATTGAGCACTGCTTTCTTAGATGGAACACTCCTCTGATTCGATGAGTGATGAGAATCACTCTTGCGAGCTGTATGAGTCTTGGAGGGTGGTTTTGAATGTGGTACAGACTGAGTTCTGACGCGGGTACCACTTGATTCATTAAATTGTCTCTCAAGAGCTCGAGTAACGGCATTGTCTATTAATGATTGAAGTTCCGCACCAGCTACGTTAACTCTGGAGGTATCATGATTCTCCCTCGGGTGACTGTTGACTTTATCTGACCCAGCCATGTAGCTTGATTGCTACATAAAATATTGACAAAGATTTATTCAGAAGTCTATTATAGAATTGTCTTTTATGGCAATTCATTAACCATGGTAACCATATACCACATTGGTTAATTTAATTTATTTAAATTTTTATTATATTTTATCCAAGTTATAAACTATTAAGGATAATAGGTTGGCATACAGAAGGCCTAGTCACAAGGACAATTTCAAATTATAAGCCATGATCTTATAGGATCGAGGCATTTAGGTTTGAACGTAGTTCATTACCTTTCTTGACAGGGAGTCATAGACTACAACTGTCTTTTGTCTTTTATGACAATGAATATGGCCCGTAGGCCCTACATCACAAATGGATGTTTAAATAATAAGGAAAATAATTGGAAGAATCTAATATAAGGATGACTTATGTGATTTTATCGAATCACATTTGCCAGGAGTGTTAACATGTTTTCAGATGTTAACAAGGATTTGAATCCAGAAAGGAACTACCATCATGGCCCTGTCTTAATATGACATATAGGCTAGGCTTTGCCTTTAAGATCCTCTTTTAATATTTATTGGCAGATTTAATAAAAGGAATGATATTTTGATTTATTTCATTTATTATATACATGCATATAACGACAAAATGAAACTTAAATTTAAAACATTCCATAAATAAAATGAAAGAAGTACATATTTGCCC
This sequence comes from Helianthus tuberosus, assembly GCA_030545235.1. Classification (NCBI taxonomy): domain Eukaryota; kingdom Viridiplantae; phylum Streptophyta; class Magnoliopsida; order Asterales; family Asteraceae; genus Helianthus; species Helianthus tuberosus. Next base: position 11,103 of record JARYGA010007045.1, read on the forward strand.
TAAACGGGACTTTTTAAACAAATAACTTGCCCATGCAAGGGCTAAACAAGAAAGACAGGTCCATGCAGGGACCAAAGATAGAAAGACAAGTCCACGCAGGGACTAGGTACATAAATAAAAATGTCCACGCAGGGACTTGATTGAAATAAAGAAATTACAATACAAATAAATAAGGAATCCTCAATCCCTCTTCTTCTTCTCCCCCTTGATCAGATTCGCCAAACCCTTAAGAAATCCCCGGTGGCTTCTACGCTCCTCTTGAACTTCCCGTTCCACCTGGCTCAACCTCTGAAGAATCTCCTGTTGTTGAGGTGGCGGGATCTGCGGCGGCTGTTGCTGCGGAGGTTGAGCAGGTGGAGGGTATTGGTACCCATATGCTTGGTACCTAGATTGGTACGAAGCTGCATAGGGCCCTTAAGGGTGAAGAGCATTGTAGTTTGCCGCTATGAGATACGGGTCAACATCGGGGGCATTGTAGTAGTTGTACCCCGGGTAGGCTGGCTGCTCAAATGGGTTATACGCCGCTGCACCGGCGTATGAAGGAATTGGGTTATCATAACCCACATGTGGTGGAAGTGCGACTGGCGCAGAGTCCACCTCAGAAACGGGGTTTGAAGATCCACCCATCTGCGGGTCTTCATATAGTGGCGGGTAGTGGCTGCCACTTGAGTGTTGAGGGGTGCTGAAGTGGAATCCCCCTCGCACGGACAACCGTGCTCCTGATCTCCTACGCCTCGGTGGTTCTGGAGGTGGCTGCTGCTCTGGCGGCGGCGGTGGCGGTGGAGTAACCGCCTGGAATCGTGAATCCTCGGAGGGATCCTGCTGCTGCTGAAGAGGTGGGTTAAAAGGGGGAGTGTATGAGGCAAACCTTGCTTCATAGCTGTCTGGACCCCGATAACGTGATCCATGAAAAGATGACCCATCCGAAATCTATATGGGATGCGTGGGCGTCCCAGATGGTGGTTCGGCAGGATCGGGGTCATCATCCATATCCATGTCCTGAGCTTTAGGAAAATGGTCTTCAGGGCCCAATGGGTTATGACCCATTGATTCTTCAATCTGATTTTCCGGGTTAAACCGGCTCTGGAAATACTGGGTCGGGTCCTGAAAGGCGCGGTGAGAACCCGACCGCTACAACGGTAAGTAGGAATGGCGTGAATGATCGGACTCGTTACCTTGATGGAGCCCGAAAGAAGCATGGTAGGAAGGTGAGCAGCTAAGCGAGACAGAACACCTCGCAGGCTCTAAGTAGGTCCTCCAGTCTTCTTGAGGACTAGTGCTTATGGTAGCTAACGGGGTTCGCCGGTGGGAAGGCCCGGCCTCATGATCGTTGGGAGCGGTGAATGGCACCTTGCCTCGTCCTCCTCGTCTGAATCTTGGCGGCATTTTCTTGACCTGTCAAAACAAACAAAGGAAACAACAAAGGAAAACAATAAAGGACAAAATAAAAGATTAGGATTTAGTCCTAAGTCCTTTGCCTAGACTCGGGAGTCGAGGAATGTGCAACTGTGTCATTGAGATTAAACACAAAAGGCTAGTGTTTAATTCACTCAATGTTGGCTCTGATACCAACCTGTCGCACCCCGATATTTCCACGTATTACCGGTGGGCCCGGTGGGGAGTATCGTGACGTAGTTGATATCATCATAGTCAAACAATCACAGTTCAATGCACAGCGGAAGTCTAAAAGTAAAATATTACAAACCGAATGAAAGTAACATAAGTATTACAAACGGAATGTAAAAGGATCCACAGGCGAATCAAATAAAAGAAGATAGTTGTTCAACAGATTTTAAAGTGATAAAGCTTGCAAGACTCTTTATTCATTCACTCAGGAGCAGCCAACCTATTTCGCATAGTACCTGCACTTAACCTTTTGGAAAATACGTCAGTTTACACTGGTAAATACAATTTACCAACTCTTTTGAAAATATTTAAGAAAATTGATTTAAATGCACAAGGCACAAATAATCTTTTATAACTTGGGATAATTATTTAAAAATAATCTTGTAAAAGAATTATATGTTTGTTATACGTTCAATAGCCCGGGTTGAATACCGTGTTAAAGATTAATAGACACACCACATAATATAACCCACGGCGAGTTATTCTCGAACAAGCAGGTATATCATTTTACATACGCACCGGCAGGTGTATGCCTACACCCCGTGCTTAAGTCGTGGCCATTTCAATGAATGAGCCGAGGATATCCAGGACATGGTCATTAACACCCAAAGGCTTAAAACAAACAAAATAGATTAAACGGGTTATCTCAATGATTTAACCATTATTCTTTTAAAAATTCAATACCCGACCAAGCGGTATTTTATATACCATACCCCAAGCCCGTATAAGGGAAAATAAGCTAAAAGTATTTACCTGAGCAAAAATATAAATTTATTCCCAGCCGTAAATCAATTAAGCAAGTACAGATAGCTTTTACCGGGCTCCTAATCTAGAACGAAGGTTTTTAATAACCTATTATAATCCTAACGGGTATTATTTAAATCTTAACTTAGACCGGTTAGTTTTAATGAAAGGTATACGGTTCGAAACGCAAGATTAAGCGAAGATCGGATTAGAATGTGGTTTAGACCCGACAAGTATGAAGACTTGTATAATATGGGTAAACTAAACACATTCTGGATTTTGAGGTAAAAATGATAAAGTTTGACCCGTCTTGGTCAATTTATGCAAACTAGTCACAAAAACCGCACCAAACGCGAAAAATGCATAACGGGTAACCAATGAGTCATGAATAGGTTCCGTAAGTTAATATGCTTAAAATGTGTTATGATATCAGTAGGATACCTTCCATTATGCCCAAAACGAATTTAAAATCAATTTAACCCCGTAGGGGTATTTTGGTCATTTAAAAGATTATAAAAGAGGTTAAATGACAATCTAAGGTTCTGGTCTAAAATGATCAGTAAAAATATTTATTTTAGTGAGTTATATCAGTAAGATATCTTACATATGTGAAATTTATCATTTATGACCAAATTATGCACCATAGGGGCATTTTGGTCCTTTCACATTTGCTTTAAGGGTTAATTTTGGAAATCTGAGTTCAAAACTTTTACTTACCGTAAATGTATCAAAATTTACTTAAAACATCAGTAGGTAATGGTTCTTAAATGTTAAGCATAGTTTTAACCCATACTATGTGTTTAAAACGCATAAAAATTCGGTTTTAGGCGATTTTCGGGTTATATAAGAAAAGCTGAGATTTTTATTAGTCCAGAAGGCTTAAAATATTTTATTTAACATATGAAATCAGTAGAAAAATATTTGGTATCAAAATGTTATGTAAAACTCATTTTATTAGTAAAAATGGTATAACCGTCAATTAACGAATCAAAGCAAGAACCCCATGTTATGATCAGTTTAAAATTTAATAAAAATCTCCAAAAATCCTAAAATATTATATTACATCAGTGAGTAGAAAGTTTGGTGTCAAAATTTGGGTTTAAATAGGTTTTATGCCAAAAATACCGTTTAATTAATAAAAAAGCTTCAATTTACGATATCGAGCATAACTCATAATTTAGACCTCAAACTGATGTCAAATATTTAGGACAAGTTTACAAATCAGTAATAAAGGTTTTTATACTCTCACATTTTCAAAAATCTCATTTTAATATCAAAAGGGCATAATGGTCAACAATTAAGCATTTAACGGAAACATGCAAATGATTCGGATTACAAAGGAACCATATTGTATAATCTCAGAAGGTTATACTAACATGTAATATGGTCCTAATGGAACCCTAAGGCATATCTAAAACAAGCTAAACCGGGTCAGAACTGAAAGTCAAAGCAAAAGTCTTCTTTTGCGACTTTCGGTTCCGAACCGAGCCTAAACTCAGAATTGTCGGGTTGAACATGCTTAGACATGTTCTTACATTATTTACCAAGTTATTTTAGTGTTAAAACATGTTCCATAACCTCTACATTATCAGTTATGAGTTTATTTGCAAAAATAGCTTTCTGTTGACTTTTTAATATTAAGTTTGACCCGACAATTGACCAAGTTAGAGTGATAATCAGGGGGTGCCCTTTTAAGGACATATTACCCACATAATTACCAATTCATAGCCACTTTCAATTCAAATAATGGCTGGACCATTAGTGATTAATCACTAAGTCAAATCTTAATTACGACAGCTTTGACTTTTGGTCATTAGACTAATAAAACTTGAACTTAAGGGGCTAAGAACACTTACAATGGTCCTTAGCACGAATTTGGAACTTAAGAAAACTTGCTAAAGCTCCAGGAAGTTCTGGAGAATTAGTTGTGAAAGATTTATGAGAATGTGCAAATGAACTAGCAAACAAAGGCCCTTATATAGGATTTTAAATATCACAAGATCATTCCACACAAGCCTACAACTGATTTCTGATGATCCCAGGTGTCCCCTATGCATGTAATACTGTTGGCTCAGTCCCTGGTATCGAAAAATGGCATGCAAAGGCGGTGGAACTGGCTGGACATGCACATGTCCTTGTTTTCTGCATCTGGTAGTCGTACGCAGGTCGCGTAAGACTTGTAAGAAGTCTACGCGGGCCGCGTGGTGCTTCTGTTACCGGAAAACAACTTTCAAAGTTGGCAGTTTCGGTCCCTGGTCCATATAAACTTTATTTTACTTCCATTTATTGCATTTAGGACCCCCCATAGTTAACTTTTAAGGACCTTGGGTTATAAACTAACTCCGTTAAGCTCCCGGTTAGTCGTACGATCACCCAAAAAGTCTTGATTTCTTCATAACTCCTCAAAATTAATATCTAATATTCTTGTGAGCGAAATATTAAATTATTTACAATGTTTTTGGGTTTGTTAAAGGTCACTCAGAGGTAATTTTAACATGTTGACATTTTTAACCCTTATGTTTCGTAAGATCCTTATTTTTAAGCACAAACGACTTCCAATGTTCGAGAAATTATTCATTAAAGAATACGAACGTCGTATGAGGTCAATCAGTGGCACAAGAATGGCATGTTGACACTTTGGATCCCTTTATTCACATATTTACATTGTTTGACAATTTTAGTCCCACTAGATCAATCCATTACATGTTTAAAGTCCATGACACGTGTCTTTACAATATTGGTCGTGATTTTACGAGGTGTTACACCCATGCCCGCTGGGCACGGCACCGTGTCCACCCATCTTCTCTTTCTTCATTAATTGCAGTTTGTCTGCATTAGTTGACCACGCCCCCGTGTCCGCTAGGCACGGCCCCGTGTACAAAAGCGTATCTATACTATCAAGATTTGCTTGGATTCTGCGAATCTTAGGGTTGACCACGGCCCCGTGTCCGCTGGGCACGCCCCTGTGTTGGGAAATAGAAGCTTCTATAACTTTGTCTTTTCTGCAGACACTTGGGCACGCTCCCGTGTTCAATGAGCACGGGGCATGTTCAGTCTTCTGATGTCCTGTTTTTGCTTGGGAAGATGCTGTGGAGGGGTCGGGCATGCCACGTTTATTCATTTTCTTGTATTATTGTTAGATTTGGCTGCATTTTTGCTTCTTTTGTTCATTTAAGCTCATTTAACCCTGAAAAATCCAAAAGGAAGACAAAAGCACACTTTTTCCAATATTAGTACTAAAAAAGGGTTAGTTTTATGCCTCATTTGATGTAATTTATATGTTTCATTTTACACACATCAGGCGGCATGAAGAGTTAGGGAATTGGTGCATTTTACACACATCAGGTGGATGATAGTTGCAACGATTTCACAAAGGTTGTTTTCCACAATAAAATCTCCTAACTGGTACTGAATTTAGGGAATTGGTGCAACAACCGTAAAATTCTTTGAAGCTTTACGCTTCTTAGAAGTTTTGGAGGGTTCGGCTTTTGCTTCCTTTGGTTTCTCTTGAGTAGTTTCAGCAGTTTGTTTCTTGTCATCCTTTTGAAAAAGTGTTCCTTATCTAACTTGGGAGTCGGTTAGGGTAGCGGCTAGTTCGGTAGCCTCCCTGAAAGTTGCTGGTTTGCTGCTAGTGACAATATCTTGGACTGGATTAGGTAGGCCATCAATTTATTTCTCAATGGCACAGTCCAAAGGTGTGACCAAAGTGGGACAGAGTAGGCTCAACTCTTCAAACCGATCCGTGTAGGCACGATTTTCACCACTATCTTATTTGAGGTAATAGAATTCAGTTTCAAGTGCCTTCATTTCACTTCGTGGATAGAATTATTTCATCATAAGATTCTTGAATTCTTCCCACGTTTGTGCCATTGCTACGTCTGTACCTCTGTCTCTTATGACTCCGTTCCACCAAGTGAGTGCTCTCTTTTGGAAAACACTCGAGGCGAACCCTACCTTGCGCCCACTAGGACACTGAACATAGTGGCATGTGCTCTCGATACTCTCAAACCATTATAGGAGCCTAGTAGCCCCCTCAGACCCATTAAACTTGAGTGGTTTAGCCGAGTTGAACTGTTTGTAGTTGCAAGGCGCGGGAACATTTTTGGTGTTGTTGTTATTATAGGCTTGATTAAGTTGGGTCACAAGGTTTGGGAGTACAACATCTATCTGCTGAGCAATAATTGCCACCATTTCTGCGTCCTGAGTAGCGTTGCGACGAGGAGGCATCTTTTGAAGAAATAGCTACTAGTGAAATTAAATAAGTGAGACTCACAGTGTTTTGGTAAAAAATTACCGAAGTAATTAAGTGATCAAATTAGCTTTGTGAGGTAGTGTGCTAGAAGTGTTTATAGAAAATGTGCTAATTTAGTTGTTTGTAAAAATAGTTTTCAGGATATAGCTCAGGATACCAAGCTATATCAACAATCAAACAATGAGCAGAAATGTAAAGCTTGACACGAGATATACGATGAAAGCCCTTGATCAATCTAGATCTCCGGCATAAAACCTCGGGAGCTGACAATCGTCGGCTGCCTTGTTCTTCTTATTGCTTGAATAACCAGGATACAGTGCAGGATAATGCTCAGATCGCTACTAAGTGTTACAATGTTTGCTAGTGATGAGTGTTGGTGTGTAATTACAAGAGAAAATGTAAGAGTTCGAGAGTAGTGAGTGTGTTTTTGTTGTGACCTATCGATCTGGTTATCCACATATTTATAGTTACAAAGAAAGAACAAATTCTCCTAAAATGGTAGGATGCCTCAGAATATTCTTTATCGAACGTTGAAGACCTAGTCTTGCGGCTTCAACGTCTTCCTTCTAACCGTACGGAACGAGTCTTCAGGAGAACAGGTCCTAGTTAACGTTATTATCCTGCAATCGTAACCTGTATGCAAACTGTTAGCAAACACCAGGATACATCATCAGGATGTTATCAATATCCTGGTCCAGCATCCTGATTGTAAACAGCTATTATGTAATCAAGATATAATCTAAGATATAATCCAGGATATTGGCTCGGAATTTCACCCCTAACACACAGAAAAGTCATTAATTTAAAATGAAATACCGTAGTGAAGTGAAAACTCTGACTTGGTATTTGTTCAAAAATCTCATTTTTGGATTTAGGAAAAATAACGTTGTAGGTTTTGTTTTTGAAATAAGAAATGCTTGAAAGAAAAACTTTTGTAATATTTTTGGATAAGAAAATACAAACCAAGTTAATGGTTTGTGTTATAAATTCTTTACCTTAAAATTTTACTTCTAAGATTAAAATATTTTTAATTGATTTTTTTAAATAAAGAAAATATGTACATGGTAAATTTAAAATTTTCATCCAAATGGTAAAAATTTTGTAATTATGAAAGACAAAGGACAATACTTGATAATAAAATAGGATTAAAAAGTTTTGTGAGATGAAATGAAATTTGTTCCGAAGTTTTTGAATAAAAACATATTACCGAAGGCAATATGATGGAGTGATAACACAAGGGTTGTAGTGTTTAGTAAATGATGGATTAATCAGGTAGATGGGTTTTCATAATATTTTGAGAAGACATTCTTTAGCCTATAAGTGAACACTCACCCCAAGAGTTCCCAGGTAAGAGTGACTGGTCCGATTAAGTGAATTTGTACGAACACTCTAGCCTTAGACAGAAAACTCAGGGTATAGGCATCCACCCTTCCAGATTGCATGTGTTCACATAATTAAAAGCCAAGATTTCGATGAAATGTTTGAGAAACACCATAAGGCATAAAACCTAAGGATTTAAGATAAATCATCTAAGGTTAGATGATTTGTAAATCATGGAGTAGTTATGACAAGAATAAGGATGAGGATTAGGTTGAAGATCCTAAGACTACTCATGTTTGGGTCCCTAGGAAGGTTATAGACTAGGTTAAAATCATTCTAATAACCTAATTCCCTATAACTAGTGCTCTGATACCAATCTGTAACAACCCAATTGTGTAATACAACAACACGCGGCGGCAACATCGGGGAGTCACGTTACAAATTGTTCATAACACATGGTACTAAAATGTTTCATTATATTAACATTGTTTTATAATACAAAGAATACATGTAATTGTCTTTAGTTTAAAGAAGTCTAAGGCCCGAATGTGTTCCTATGTGTAGCATGCTTGAATTGTCAATCCTGAAACATATGTGAAAAAGACATCAACAAAGAATGCTGGTGAATACATAGGTTTTGTTGACCAAATTAATGGCAAAAGGTTTGGTATTACAATGCTTTAACAAATACGAGAGTGGTCCATTGTATGTAGAGTCTTTGAAACCAATAAATAACATAAAGTTTAGTATTGCAATACATAGTCTTTGATTATAAAACTTGTGACAAAAGTGTTTTGTAAATGGCAATATGATCAATACTAAATGATTTTATGCCTTTGAAAAGTGAACACTGTCTTTGTTTCTCTTGTACTTGTTTCGTCATAACATTGAATTCGGTCAAGAACTTGTAGGAGTACTTTTAGAAATCCAATCAATGATTTAATATAATACCCTAGGTATCCTTCTAAGAATCTAACATATTAAAAATAATAAGATTCTACAAGGATTTGGCAAATGTACATGGTCTTGTCAGAACACAAAATTATAAAGTGATTTGGATAACGCTACAAGGGGTAATACAATAAAAACACTTGTATATAGGAAGTACCAGCGGCGTGTCCACCATGTTCTTATTGTATTACTCTCATTTCGTTATCTAAATCACCTACACTACTCTACACATAAACACATATCCATACGTAAAAAGTACTCTTAGAAATCCAACTATTAAGATAGAATGATTTAAAATGGTACTTTAAATATCCTACAAGAATCTAGCTATTAGGATAGATAGACTCTACAAGGATTTGGCTCATGTCATTGTCTTGTCTTGTTTCATAAGGACAATACACAAAAAACACTTAGTAAACGCATATAACATATGACATATGTTGATGCAACAAATAATAGACCAAGGATAGTAGCTTGGCTGGTCGGGCAAAAGGGTTGAAGGGTTCAACTTTGCCTAACGCAGGTCGTGGGGTCCCCCCACATTTGCATGACGTGGAAGGAGGTTCACTAGTTTATTTTTATTGTTTGCTAAGGATCCTCTTCTGAAGTGTATTCAGATTCAGATGAAGGGGCAAACAGAATGTGTGTGTTGGATGTGAAAGGGAGTAACTCGCATGAAGCAAGTACTCAAAGTGAATGACCAGAGATTTCAGGAATCAAGACTGGCCAGGAATGTCCCAACTCAGTAAATGAAGTGTCTAATATATAGGAGAAGACATCTCCCGAAGAGGAATGCATTTGCCTAGTGACCATGCTTGCAGTGAGGGGCTTACCCTTTCGGGGGTTGAAGCCTTTTAACCCCTGGATAATAGAATGTGTTCTAAGGACCTACATTGCTTTTGCGGCTGGCGAGTTGGTGAAGCAATCCGGAGATGTGACTATTTACTGTTCTCGTATTGCTTTACTTTATCTCCTCAGCTTTTCAACCATTGAACCGTTTAACCCTTTGAGCGTTCATGTATTTAGTCATTTTATTTAGTCTTGGGCTACCCCCCGTCATCAGCCCCCCAAGTCAGAGGTTTTTGGGGAATGAGCCCAAAGACTTCTGACTTTAATACATGTATTTTATTGCCTGAAGGTTTCAAGGGTTCAACGCTTGAAGGCTTAAAGGGTTGGAGTCAATTAATTTTTTAATTTTAAATAACTGACAACTGATTTGATTGATGTGTGGCAGTTCATAGGGTGGCGGTTTTGCAGAAGTAACTGTTCGCAATTATCACCCCTAATTTGGGTTTTATTTTCTTTTTATATTTGAATTTTTCATTCACTTTCCTTATTATCTTATCAAGTTTCTCCTCTGCGATTCCTTTCTTCTTCTTCAAGGTTAGTTCTGGTTTCCTTTGTATTTCCTTACATTCTTCATATTTTCTTGCGAAATGGGTGCTCGTAAGGATTTAGCAAAATCCTTTTCCCGATTAACCCAAGAAGAAGTAGAATTATTTTGTGTGGAATATGGTATTAATAAAATGTTTAAACTGACCGCTCCTGCTTGTGATGTTCCTATTGATAAACCGACCCCTGGTTCGATTGGTCTTTATTGTCATCACTTCGAGTTTTCGAACCTTCGTTATTCCTTTTCTCTCTTTGTTTTGAATCTGTTGTAATATTACCTAGTTTCCTTTGGACAAGTTCATCCGAAGGGCATGGCTAGGGTTTTGCACTTTGAGGTTTTGTGTTGTGCCCTTGGATATGATCCTTCCTTGTTGCTCTTTCGCCGGTTTTTTCGTTTGGCCAAAAATGGTGATTGGTTCACCTTTGAAACATCCAAGGTTGATTCTTGTCTTATTTCGTCTATGGTTACTACACTTGGTGCTTGGAAGGATCGTTTTTTCTGGGTTTCTGATTCTATTGTCCCATTCAAAATGGTGTGGAGGCACCCGGATGCCGTTCTCAATGAACCGGAGCCCTCTGAATCTGAGTTAAATGATGCTTTTCTCAAAGCCATCCGGGATTGCCCTTCGAGGGTTCGTCCCTTCCCTGAACATTTGCTAGTTTTATTAGGGGTTAGTAAATTGTGGGAAAATGCTGATCAGGATCCGGTTCTAATGAGGAGTGGCACGGGTATGCGTTTTCCTTTTTTGCCCTCTTTGCATTTTTCTTGGCTTATGCCTTATGTGTTTTTGTTTTGTTATTTGCAGTCATGTCTGCCCTGGATTTCATTAAAAGTGACGACACTTCTGATGTTGTGTTTGAGGATGTCCCATCTGTTCCTGGTGAAAACGTTGTAGTTAGAACTGCTGAGCAAAGGTTTGAGGGCTCGGGTTATATTAGTACTTCCAATGTCAAAGGTTTTTCTAAGTCTCATGCTCCCAAGTCTTCAACCCGTCGATCTACCCGCCGTTTGTTGAAGGCTGCTCCTCAATCCACTTCTACTGAATCAGTGGAGTTGAGTGATGATATTGAAGCTTCTGAAGATCAAGGTGTTGAAGCGGGTGCTGAAAAGGAGAAGGAACTGGTTGTTCATGGTAAGAAGGTTTCAGCCAAGAAGGTTATTGCTACCCCTGTTCAGGGTTCTTCAAGCAGGGATGTTGAAGGGTTGGATCCAGATGAAGTTTATGTGCCTAGTTGGTCGGTGAAAAATGATGACAGCTTTTAGGATGCTGCTGTTTGTGAAGATGCTCTGAGTCACATTGCTCCTCCTTCAGTTCACAATACTATTGCTGGGATAGATGATGACTTGATGTTATCCAGCATGATTTTGAGCACCTGCAACCTTGCTGCTATGCTTCCTCAAGGGATTGCTCGTTTTCGTAAGAGGATGCAGGAATATGAAGAATTTTCTAAGAAGAAAGATAAGATGAAATCTTCAATGGCTGCGATGAAGAAGGAGATAGCTGGGTTTTCTGGGAAAGAAGAAGCGTGGGACAAAAAGGTTAGTGAGCTGACTAGGATGCATGTCATTGAAATGAGTGATTTGAAGAAGAGATTTGAGGCTGATCGGTTGAAGCTTAAAGCGGACAGGGAGGCTTTATTTGTTCAGCAGCGGGCTTTTGATGAGGAAAAGGAAGGGTTGAAAGCTTCGGTAGCTCGTTCCACCATTGACAATCAGTGGTTAATTGAGCAGGGTTTTCACCAGGTTGTTACTTACCTTCTTCACTCCAAGGAGTTTAACTCTGCCCTTGGTGAAGTTTATACTAAGTTGCTCAACCTGGGGAAACACCAAGGCCTCATCGCTGGTTATAAGCTTCATGAATCCGGCCATCCTTTGGAGAAGTCTCCCCTGTTTCGTCCCGAGGCTTCCGATATTTTCAAAGGCTCCGTTGAACAAATGGAGAAACTGACCTACCCTTATATCCATCAAGTTTCTACTTGTTTTGGTAAGCCTCTTGCTGTGTTGCAGGACTTAAAGCCGGAGGGCCTTAATGAAAAAGCCTGTGCTGAAATCTTGGGTTCTCTTTTTGAAGGAAGAGGTCCTACTCGGGAGATAGTGATGACACCTTTTCGGCGGAACAAGATGCTCCGAAGGATGCAAGCTTGGAGGCTTCAGCAGTAGGTGATGATGGAGGTGCAAAAGCTAAGAAGTCCAAGAAAGCAAAGAAGGTCAAGGGTGAAGGTTCTGGGGTTTCCAAGTCCTCTGCTGATGCTTAATTCGTAGCTTTCTTAGCACTCAAAAACAATTTGTGGTTTGTAATGTTAACTTCGAACAATGTTAGGTTTCCAGGAACCCTTAAGGTTCCTGTTGGTTGTGTTTTAGGCCTGTATGGTCGTTTGAACAATATCTAAACTTGCAAGTCACTAGGACTTGTTTTAACTTGTGATTGAAAGTCTTTCAGGGCTTTCTTTGGTATGCTATTATGTTTATCCATTTTCCTTGTGTTGTGTTTTTATATTTGTGCCTATTTCGTTGAGGCAGCCTGGTTGGCTTCAACCCTTGAAGCCTTTTGGCTATCCGCAGGTAAGTTGATGCCTTTGAGGTTTCGAGTTGTCAACTAGGTGGCTTGAAGCCTTGAAGGCTTCTTAGTTTTGTGACTTGACTTGCTTTGTATCTTTAATTTTTCGTTTAAGTTGTATCATCCTTTAGATTATTTTTATCTTCTTGTAACTTTGTCTTTGTCGAGTTTGCGTTGTCTTTATGTGTTTTATAACTTAAAGGGTTCAGTGCTGCAGTCACTTAGCCTTGGTATTTTTTAACAAGAAGAAATAGCACCTATCCTTTTTATTTTCTTGTTTTGTTTGATTTCGTAAGCCTGTTTGTTGGTTATTTTTTTAAGGCTTAAGGAACATTTGGTGTAGGCTGTTCAAACCCGTCTATGAGACAATTTTGCTTTTACTTAATAAGTCTCATGGAGTTGTATTGATTTAGGAACTCACCCCTTATATAGGTTCATTCAACCCTTGAACATATTGAGCGATGTGGCCTGGGAGCTCATCCCCTTACATGGCCCTTGCCATGGAGTTTCATGCTAGGTCCTCAACCTGATCTTAGGATAGAAAGACAAGTTTGATAAAACAACTTCATTCATTCAATAGATACTTGTTCTTACAAAAGGTTTTCGTAGTGTCATTTTCGAGATACAACTCAAACCAATCTTTCTTGTTTAAACATGGAACCTTTTCAAGGTTTTTCCGTTCCAATGTCTTGGAAGCCTTTTACCCTCTGAGTCTGCTAGCTTGTAAGATCCACCCTTATGTGCTTCAAGGATGGTATACGGGCCTTCCCATTTTGGGCCAAACTTTCCTTGATTCTCTTTTTTGCTAGCTTCATTGTTTCTAAGGACCAAATCCCCTGACTTGAAACGTTCGTTCTTAACTCTCTTGTTGTAGTAGGCTTCCATTTGTTGCTTGTATTTGGCTTCTTGAATTGCAGCTTGGTCTCATGCTTCCTCTAGGAGTTGCAAGTTCAACATGGTCTCTTTTTGGTTTGTTTCGGGATCCATGTTGACAATTCGTTGTGTTACAACTCCTATCTCAGCGGGGATCATAGCCTCGGATCCAAATACCAAGCTATAGGGTGTTCTCTTATGGCTTGTTTTTTCGGTCGTTCTTATGGCCCATAGAACATTAGGCAGTTCTTCAAGCCAGTTGCTTTCGTATCTTCCCAGTCTTGTTTTGATACCTTCCACTATGCTTCTATTCGCCCTTTCAACCTGACCGTTCGATTGCGGGTAAGCCACTGAGCTAAAAACCTAGTTGATTCTGTATTCTTTGCACCAAACGCTGAAAGGCTTCTCAGCAAATTGCTTTCCATTGTCAGTGATAAGTACCTCCGGCAATCCATAGCGGCAGATAATGTTCTCCCAAACAAAGTCAATGACCTGTTTGCCTGTGATCTTTGCGAGTGGTTTAACCTCTGACCACTTGGTGAAATAATCTATTGCTACCAACAAGAACTTCACCCCGCCTTTGCTTGGGGGAAACGGACCAACGATGTCCATTCCCCATTTATAGAACGGCTATGCAGAGGTTATTGGGACCAGATCATGCTTGGGACTTTTTGGGACTGGTACATAAATTTGGCAAGCATCACATTTCCTCAATTGCTCAGCGGTATCACGATGCATTGAGGGCCATAAATACCCAAGGTTCATGAGTTTTGCAACCACCGACCTAGCTCCAAAATGAGCTCCGCATATGCCTTTGTGAATCTCTTTGATCAAGTACTTACTTTGCTCAGGACCAACACATCTTAGCAAAGGGGCGAGGTAACCCTTTTTGTAAAGGGTTTCTCCTTGTAGTACGTACTGCCTTGCCTTGATTTTAACCCTTTCAGCTTCTACTTGATCATTGGGTAGTTCTCCATTTTTTAGGAACTTTTTGATAGGAGTCATCCAGTTTGGATCTTCCTCGGTGACTATGTCTTGAACTTCCAATTCATCGATTGATGGAGCCTTTAACACTTCCACCAACACCTTCTTGGTGAGGTGGGAAAAAGTGAGAGATGCCAGCTTACTTAAGGCATCAGCCTTTTTGTTTTGAGATCTGGGAATTTGTTTGATGTTGCACGTTTGAAAGGTATTCATCAGCTCCTTGGATTTTTCTTTGTATCTTTTCATGTTTGGATCTTTGGCAACATAGCTATCGTTTACTTGACTGGAGACTAGTAATGAATCTGTGAACAATTCAAGCTTCTGGACCTTCATCTCTTTGTCCAGCCTTAAATCGGTGATTAGTGCCTCGTATTCAGCTTCGTTATTGGTGGTCTGAAAATCAAAACGGAGAGCATATGTGAATTCTAACCCTTCTGGGTTGATCAAAATTAGTCCAGCCCCTGACCCTTCAACGCTTGAAGCCCCATCGGTAAAAAGCTTCCAGGCTTCAGGGTTGGAGGGTTCAGTGGTGGTAGTGTTCACTTCAGTGATTGCTTGGTTTGAGACTTCTACAATGAAATCAGCCAAAGACTTGGGCTTTGATAGCTTTTCGTGGGACGTAGGTGATGTTATGCTCACCTAGTTCTACTGCCCATTTGGCCAACCTCCCCGAGTTCTCTGGTTTTTCAAGCACACTCTTAATAGGTTGGTCGGTGACCACTTGTATAAGGTGTGCTTGAAAATACCTTCAAAGCCTTCTAGCTGTTTGAACTAGGGCTAGGGCAAGTTTTTCAAGAGGAGGATATTTGGTTTCAGCCAATTTTAGAGTTTTGCTGAAGAAATAAACGGGTACCTGGGCCTTTTCTCGCTCGATGGTGAGGACCGCGCTTATGGCTTCCTCAGCGACTGAAAGGTACACCGAGATTAACTCCCCCGTTTCCGGAGCTGCAATGTTAGGTAAGGAAGCAAGATGTTGTTTCATCTGGTTGAAGGCTTCTTCAGCCTCATCAGTCCATTTAAAATCCTTTTTATCAGAGCAATTCTTGAGCGTTTTGTAGAAGTGCAGAGATCTTTCAGCCAACTTGGAGGTAAAACGCTTCAAGGCTGCAAGCTTCCCGTTTAAGCTTTCAACCTCCTTCTTGGTTTTTGGTGGTTTGGTTTCAATAACAGCTTTCACATTGTTTGGGTTAGCCTTGATGCTTTGTTTCCCAACAATATGACCCAAGAACTTTCCTTCCTCAAACCCAAATGAACATTTTTCAGGGTTGAGCTTCATGTTAACCTTTCTGAGGTTC
>JARYGA010007046.1:0-29257 GCA_030545235.1 Helianthus tuberosus
AGTTGCTAGTAATCGACGGAAAATCAAGGATTGATGAAAGTTGCAACCCTCTTAAGTCCTTAATAAGGAATAAGGTTCAATCGAAGATATCACCCTAAGAAGGGTGTGCTGAATTTTTAATTTATCAGGCTAGTTAAGCTCTGGGTATATAGGATCATTCGAGGAAATCGAATATATCAAGATCAATAGCTTATAAGCTAAAACCTATTTAAGGAGTTTGGTGGAACTCGCAATGTGTTCCACACCTGTGATTTAAAGATATGGCTAGACAATAGGTCAAGAGCATTGCCACTTAATGATAGGTGGATTTATACTTATAGTTTGTGGTGAAATCAGCATCGATTGAGGATCGACAAGATTAGAAGCTCCAAAAGGATACATGTACCTATTATAAGGACATCTTGGGTGCCTGGAGAGGCCCCAGATATGCTGTGGAAGATTAAGTCCATTATAAGACAGAAAGTACTTCCATCTTTTGAGCAAATCTCGAGGTCGAGATTTCTTTTAAGGGGGTGAGGATGTAACACCTCGTAAAAATCACGTCTAATGATGTATTTACACGTGTAATAAACCCTAATAAAGTCAAACGTTGAATTTAAGGGACTAATTTTTTGAAAAATCAAAAACTTTGAATGTGAAATGACTAAAAGTGTCAACGTGCATAGTATAAGCCTTCGAATGACGTTACACGGTGTTCCTAGTCACATATAAACCACTTGTTGATCAAGAGTAGCCGTTCACGTAATTAATTGGAAGTTTGCGCGATGAAGGGTTAAAAGCGTCAACATGTTAATTCTTACATCTGAGTGACCTTTTAACAAACTGAGAGCTTCATGATGGTTGATTATACTCTCGGGAATGCCAATTATTGTCCGTCTAAGGCTTTTATGCCTTTAAGTGACGTTACGCGCAACTTTGCAAGTTTAAGGGGTTAAAAGCGTCAATATGTTTAATTATACCTCTGAATGACCTTTTTATGAACCCGAAGCATCATGATGTTTAATAATACTCCCAAGAATGCCTAATATGGATTAGATAAGGCTTCGATGCTATTAAAAGATGATATGCGCAAGTTTGCGTATTAGAGGGACTATTTGCGTCAAACTGCAAAAGTATACCGATTCGTATTGTATCGAACCTTCCAGAATATGATCATAAGTTAAACATGACCTAAATATCCTTTATATAGCTTAGAAATAGGATTTGAGGTGTTTGGTGCGCAAAAATAAACTTATTTGATCAAAAGGGACTAAAAGCGTCAAAAAGTGCATAAGTTTGCATTTTCGCGCATATCTTAAGTTCTGAATATATCCGGACATCCAAAAAATTATGTAATCATTAAAATATTTTATTTTAGTGATTGGCATGATAAAATTCCATTCGTCGCGTAATTTGGATCGTTTTTCGCGTCCGTTTGTGTTTCGTCGTAAATAAACGAATAACGTGATCATACGACCAAACGAACCGACATCCGGCATATTTTTGAGCATGTTTTATGTTCCCTATGTTTAGGCATCATTGTAGAGCCTTGAAAATGGCTTAACGGGCTTTAAACGAGTCAAAAAAGGCATTAAACACTTGCAGGGGCCATTTCTGTAAAGTCTAAAAACTTTGTTGCTGAACTTCTATCAGTCGCGGGCCGCGTAGGCCGGACCTAAATCGTACGCGGGGTGCGAGGGCCCGCAGTTCTGCAGAAAATCAGTTTGTTTCAATCCAACTGCTGGTTTCAGGTTTAGCACTTGGTTTTTCCAACTCTATGGGCTTGTTTTGGGCACCCATGGTATTGGAAATCAGTGGGTAACACATGTAGGGTCTTGATCGAAGCACGGGTTACGAGAAACGATCTTAAGGGTTCTTGAAATCCTATATATACCCACTTGTTCTTGCTCTCATTTCACACTTGATCTGAATTGTTCTAAGTTGAAGCTTTATGCTTCATACCTGAGCATTCTAGATCAATTCCATCCTTGCTTGGACCCCTTGTAAGTGCCCTCTTATGGCTAGTTATTTTTATTTGGCTTAAAAGCTGAAAAGTCAAGTGTTTGCGATAAACGATTTGACTTTTAAACGGTCGAGCCATTGTTCGCAACGAACATGGCTACGTGATCGTAATTAGGTAGGTATTAAACCCTCAAAAGGGCACCCCCTAATTACCACGTTTGCTTAGTTAATTTTTGGGTCAAAGTAATTAAAATAAAAGTCAAACGAGTCGGTTTTTAAATAAAATTCATAACAAATGTTGTAAAGGCAATAAAATCAGTTTTATCACTTTAATAACTTGGTAAATATTAATTGAACATGTCTAGGCATGTTCAACCCGACAATTCTGAGTCTAGGCTCGGTTCGGAACTGAAAGTCGCAAAAGTAGACTTTTGCTTTGACTTTCAGTTCTGACCCGATTTAGCTTAGTTTAGATATGCCTTAGGGTTCCTTTAGGGCCATATTATAGGTTAGTATAACCCTCTGAAGTTATACAACCCGGTTCCATAGTAATCCGATTCATTTGCATGTTTCCGTTATTTGCTTAAAAGTTGACCATTATGCCCTTTTGATAATTAAACGAGATTTTTGAAAATGTGAGAGGATAAAAAGCTTCATTACTGATTTATAAACATGTCCTAAAAGTTTGACATCAGTTTATGGTCTAAATTAGGAGTTATGCTCAATATCTTATATGAAAGCCTTTTTATTATTTAAACGGCATTTTCAACATAAATCCAATTTAACCCCAAATTTTGACATCAAACCTTTTACCTACTGATGTAATATAATATTTTGGGATTTTTGAAAATTTTTATTAAATTTTAAAATGATCATAACATAGAGTTCTCGCATAGGCTCGGTAATTGACGATAACACCCTTTTTGCTAATAAAATGAGTTTTATACATCCTTTACATGTCAAACCTTTTTCTATTGATTTTATATAATAAATAAGTTATTTTAATCAATAAAGGCTGGTCAAAATCTTAGATTTCCCTATTTAAATCGAATATCGTCAACTACCGACTTTTATGCAATTTAGGCGCATAGTATGGTTTAAAACCATATTAGACACCTAAAGCTTGATACCTACTGATGTTACGAATACATTTTTATACTTTAACAGTAAAAAAAAGTTTTGAACTCATATTTCCAAAATTAACCCTTAAAGCATATGTGAAATGACCAAAATGCCCCTACGGTGCATAGTTTGGCCATAAATGATAAATTTCACATATGTGAGATATCTTACTGATATAACTTGATAAAATAAGTATTTTACTGATTATTTAGACCAGAAACTCATATTATTATTTAACCTCTTTTATAAACATTAAAATGACCAAAATACCCCTACGGGGCATAAATTGGTTTTAAATTCGTTCGGGGCATAATGGAAGGTATCCTACTGATATCACAACATATTGAAAGCATATTAACTTGTGGAACCTGCTCATGACTCATTTGGTTACCCGTTATGCATTTCTCGCATTCGGTACGGTTTATGTAACTAGTTTGCATAAATTGACCGAAACGGGTCAAACCTTATCATTTTTACTTCAAAATCTAGAATGTGTTTAGTTTACCCATATTATACAAGTCTTCATACTTTTCGGGTCTAATCACATTCTCATCCGGTCTTCGCATAATCTTGCGTTTCAAACCGTAAACCTTTCCTTAAAACTAACCGGTCTAAGTTACAACTTAAATAAGACCCGTTAGGAATCTAATAGGTTAATAAAACCTTCGTTCCAGATTGAGAGCCCCAGTAGAGGTACTTGTGCTTGCTGATTTGAATATTCGGCTGAGAATAAAATTACATTTTAGCTCAGGTATATAATTTTAACTTATTTTCCCTATACGGGCTTGGGATACGGTATTATAATAATACCGCTTGGTCGGGTATTGAATGTTTAATCAGATTGTGATTAAATTATTGAGCTAACCCGTTTTAATCTGTCTTGTTTGAAATAAAGCCTTTGGGGGTTAATGACCATGTCCCGGATATCCTTGGCATCATTTATTAAGAAATGGCCACGTCTTAAGCACAGGGTGTAGGCATACACCTGACAGTTGCGTAGGAAAAACGGTATCTCACTCTCTAGTGGGCCTATACTTGTGGTGTGTCTGTTAATCTTGACTTGGTTTCTATATCGGGCCCTGAATGTATAACGAAGATATAAATCTGTATACAAGATTATTTTTATATAATTGTCCCAAGTTATAAAAGAATATTTGTGCCTTGTGCATTTAAATCAATTTTCATAAATGTTTTCAAAAGAGTCATTTAATTGTATTTACCAGTGTAAACTGACGTATTTTCCAAAAAGATTAAGTGACAGGTACTGTACGTAATTGGCTGGGAGCTCAGGGCGTTAATAAGGAATCTTGCAAGTTCTAAATGTCTAAAGTCTGTTGAACAGTGTTTATATTTCTGTTTTAAGATCCGCCTGTGGATCCATATACAACCGTTGTGTAATGTTTTATTATACTTTCAAATCGGTTTGTATTATTATTACTTTAGACTTCCGCTGTGCATTGAACTGTGATTATTTGACTATGATGATATCAACTACGTCACGATACTCCCCACCGGGCCCACCGGTAATACGTGGAAATATAGGGGTGTGACAAGAAAGTAGCGAGAGAATGAGGCAGGTAGGAGAGCGTCTCGTCTGGAAGTACGACGATCGCAATATGGATTTCTAGATGAATCCATATCCGTAAAAGTGATGGTGGATGTAGTAGTAATAATAATAATAATAATATAATAATATATGATATGTGTGTGAAAAAAAATCATAGCTATGGATGCCTACTACTAGTAGTGTAATTTCCATTTCGGTTGTATTGTAATTTTAATTTCCAGTGTTAGCTTGTATTAGATGCATATTATATATATAAGAAAGAGAATAACCTGCATTAATAATTGATCAACCTGCATGTTGTGTGATTGATTGTATTAAATATTATCTTGTGACATTAATAATTGGTAAATGTTTAAAATTCAGATGGACAACGAAGTGAACCAGGAAAACCAAAATGATAATAACCAGAACGACAATAACCTGAATAATGAGAATCCGAACAACAATAACAATAGTGCCATCCAACACATAGTGGCACAAGGAATCATAGATGCAATGCCATTTATTATCCAAACAGTTAGGGAATCGGATAATAAAAGTAAACATAGCAGTAAGCGACCAACTAAACCGGAACACAGCGTAAACAATGGACCCATACTTCAAGCGCCCATCCCCAAAAGAAGAAGAACCATATCTCATGGTTGTTCTTACAAAGAATTCTGGTCCTGCAAACCAATAGAATTCTTGGGCAATGAAGGACCCATTGCAACTCTACGCTGGATAGAAAAGAACAGATAGCAAATAAGTTCCTAAACCTTAGGATGACTAGAGTAGATAGTAAGGGTTATACTACTACATTCTTTGAATATGCTAGAATAGTACCAACCCCTGCATCACCATAACCAGTGCTGATCTCCCGTTACATCTGGGGATTAATCAGGGAGATTAGGCATGTAGTCAAGGTAGCTAGACCCAAACCATAGAAGAAGCTGTAGAACTAGCAAACACCTTGACTGATGAATTAGTTCGTACGCGAGAAGAGGACCAAAGGAGGAACCTAGCTCAAAGACTTACTCAGGAATTTCGTTATGGAAATTCCAACCATAGGAATGTAGGTTCTACCTCTGCACCGTACTGCAAGGCTTGTAAGAAGAAGCATTCAGGAAAATGCTCCACTTACTGCAATTTTTGCAAGATACCAGGGCACAAGGAAGAAGATTGCAGGAGGAAACCTAATAATGGACTGTGCTTCAACTGTGGAGAAAAAGGTCATATCAAGCCAAATTATCCGAAATTAGTTCCAGCCATGGGCAATAGGACTACCAAAAATGCTAGAGCATTTGTTCTAACTGCAGATGAAGCCAAGATGATTCTGGACGTGATAGCCGATACGTTTTTAGTTAATGATGTTTTTGCTAAAGTATTATTTGACTCTGGTGCAAACCAAAGTTTTATTAATACTTCGTTTTGCAAACTTCTCAATCAACCATTAACTTAACTCTCACAAGATTGTCTAGTAGAAACAGCAAATGGGGAAACCATTAGAATTTCTGAAATCTTGTAGGGAGCAAGAATAGAAATTTTAAATCAAAAGTTTATTTCAAACATTTACCCAACGAATCTGGCAGGATTTGATATTGTATTAGGAATGGATTGGTTAATAGCCAATAAAGACAGTATTTTATGTGATCAAAAGTCAATTCAAGTAAATTCACCAAAAGGTGAAAAGATCACAATGAAAGGAGATAAACCATCTAGATCCACAAAATTCATCTCTGTGATGAAAACAGCAAGTTATATAAGAAAAAAGTCATTAGTGTATTTGATTTCCATAAGCACTAACACTAAAGGAAAAGAACTGAAAGATATTCCAGTAGTATCTCAGTTTCCAGATGTGTTTCCAGAAGAATTACCAGGACTACCGCCAGACAGAGAAGTCGAATTCATAATCCATCTGCTACCAGGGACAGCACCAATTGCAAAAGCACCTTATCGTTTGGCACCAGCAGAAATGCAGGAACTAAAGAAACAGTTGGAAGAATTGTTGGAGAAAGGATTTATACAGCCAAGTTCATCACCGTGGGGAGCATCGATTTTATTCGTTAAAAAGAAAGACGGATCGATGCGTATGTGCATTGATTACCGTGAATTGAACAAAGTCACGATTAAGAATCGGTATCCATTACCAAGAATCGATGATCTGTTTGACCAGTTGCAAGGAGCTCGATTTTTCTCGAAAATCGATTTAAGATCAGGATATCATCAATTGAAGGTACAGGAAGAGGACATTCCTAAAACCGCTTTCAGAACAAGGTATGGCCATTATGAATTTACTGTCATGCCATTTGGTCTAACCAATGCCCCAGCCGCATTTATAGACATGATGAACCGAATATGTAAGCCATATTTGGATAAATTCATAATTGTCTTTATAGATAATATTCTCATTTACTCTAAGAATAAGGAGGAACATGCAAAGCATTTGCACGCACTTCTAAGTTTATTGAGAAAGGAAAAGCTTTATGCTAAATTTTCAAAATGTGAGTTTTAGTTAGAATAGGTACAATTTCTTGGACACTTAGTTAATCATGAAGGAATCCATGTGAATCCCACCAAGATCGAGGCGATTACCAAATGGAAAACCCCTGAGTCACCAACCAAGGTTAGAAGTTTTTTAGGATTGGCCGGTTATTATAGGAGGTTTATTCGAGATTTTTCTAGAATAGCCATTCCTTTAACTAAGCTAACCTGTAAATATGTTAAGTTTGAATGGGGACCAAAACAGGAAGAAGCTTTTAGAATTCTTAAGCAAAGACTAACCCATGCACCCATACTAGCGTTACTAGAAGGAATTGAAGACTTTGTAGTCTATTGTGACGCTTCTAAGTTAGGTTATGGATGTGTATTGATGCAACGTCAAGATGTTATAGCCTATGCATCTAGACAACTTAAGAATCATGAAGAGAATTATTCAACCCATGATTTGGAATTAGGAGCTATAATTTTTGCCCTTAAGATTTGGAGACAATACCTTTATGGTAGTAAGTTTACCATTTTCACCGATCATAAGAGTTTAAGGTATGTCTTCGGACAAAAAAAGTTGAATATGAGGCAAAGACACTGGATGGAGATACTTAGTGATTATGATTGTAATATCCAGTACCATGCAGGAAAGGCAAATGTAGTGGCTGATGCTTTAAGTCGAAAGTATCATGAGAAGCCAAAAAGGGTACACTCTCTTAAATTAAATCTACAAGTAGATTTAAATGATCAGATAAGAGAAGCACAAGAATCAGTAATCAAAGATGATCCTGAAAAATTAAAAGGTATGATTAAGGAATTAGAACAAGGAACAGATGGAATTTGGAGATTCCAAAAGAAAAGAATGTGGATACCTAAATTAGGAAACTTACGTCATCGTATATTAGAAGAAGCCCATAAGTCTAAGTATAAGATGCATCCTGGAAGTGATAAAATGTATCAGGATTTAAGAAAGAATTTTTGGTGGATTGGAATGAAAAAGGATATAGCAGCTTATGTTTCTAAGTGTTTAACCTGTTCACAAGTCAAAGCTGAACATCAGAAACCCTCCGGATTGCTGCAACAGTTAGAAATGCCCATATGGAAATGGGAATTGATAACAATGGATTTTGTTACCAAGTTACCCAAAACAAGGAAAGGTAATAATGCAATCTGGGTGATTGTAGACAGGCTAACTAAGTCAGCTCATTTCTTACCAATGAAGGAAACTTTCAGTATGGAACAATTAGCTAAGTTATATGTAAATGAAATAGTTTCATTACATGGAATTCCTTTATCAATTGTTTTTTTATAGGGATAGCCGTTTTACCTCTCATTTTTGGGCAAGTTTCCAAAAAGCAATGGGAACCAAGTTGAATCTAAGCATAGCTTATCATCCTCAAACGGACGGACAAAGCGAAAGGACAATTCAGATAATGGAAGATATGCTTAGAGCTTGTGTAATTGATTTCGGAGGTAATTGGGATGAATACTTACCTTTAATAGAATTTTCATATAATAACAGTTATCACATAAGTATCAATGTTGCACCATTCGAAGCACTTTATGGACGAAAGTGCCGAACCCCAGTCTGTTGGGCATAAATTGGGGAAAAGCAACTATCTGGACCTGAAATAGTACAAGAAACAACCGATAAGATCATTCAAGTCAAAGAACGACTGAAAGCAGCACATGATAGACAAAAGAGTTATGCAGATAACAGACGCAAGCTATTGAAATTTCAGGTAGGAGACAAAGTGTTATTAAAAGTCTCTCATTGGAAAAGAGTAGTACGATTCATAAAAAAGGGAAAGCTCAACCCCAGGTATGTTGGAAATTTTGAGATTATTAGAAGGGTAGGACCTGTAGCCTATCAGCTACAACTGCCAGAAGAAATGGCAGGAATACATGACGTATTTCATGTATCTAATCTCAAGAAATGCTTAGCCGACGAATCGCGGGTAGTACCTCTTAAAGATATAGAGGTAAATGAACAACTTAAATTTGTAGAAAGGCCTCTACAGATTGAAGACAGAAAGGTTAAGAACCTTAAGCACAAGAGATTAGTTCTGGTCAAAGTGAAATGGGACTCCAAAAGAGGACCAGAGTACACATGGGAGCTTGAATCAGAAATGCAAAGGAAATATCCACACATGTTCCAGTAGATCTCGAGGACGAGCACTAAAATAAGGTGGGGAGGATATAACAACCCTCCTAAATATTTTGACACCCCTAAAATATATTAAAATGCCCCAATATATCCTAAAATACACCCCATACGTGAAAACAGGTCCTGAATACCTTAATTTTCATTAAAATTAATTAAAAACGAATTTTTATGATCTCTCGCGGGGCGCGTAAGCCACCCCCTTGACCTACGCGGGCCGCGAGCGATGGGCCAAGCGGCAACACCCGGAAGCCGCCACGTGTCGACACATGGTGAGGCTATACTGGTGACAAATCAAGGCTAGGGCCTACAACCCTATGTCGCAGGCCGCGTAAGCCCCAGCCTAAGCTTACGCGGGGCACGAGAAACCTGAATTCATGCCCTATATAAAGGAGGCCTCGACAGTTCATTCGAATTTGCTCACGATATTTTCTTTCTCTCAAAATTCACATAGTAGGCATAATTCTCGGGTATAATACCCCCCTAAATAACGAATTTCTGCTCTGTTGTAAGTATCATAACCCCTGGATACGTATTAGATACGCTGCCCGATTGATCTAGGGTTCCGTAACGGCTGTCGTGGTTCTGCCCGATGTAGTCATTGGAATGCCGTCTCGGGGAGGTTATTACTAATGTTAAAATGGGTTATTATACTAACGCATGTGCATTGGTGTAATTTATAGATTATCACCAGGAAACCCTTACAGAAAACCTAAGACAGCAATGTGAGTAATCTCCTTTTTGTAAAGTGTTTTTACAAAACTTCACTTAATTAATATATATTAAACAGTTATTGAGTATTTGTAAGGATACAATTATCGTCGGTATATTTGGGGTTTTGTATACAAAATTTGTTACTACCTTGCGAGGAGTAACATGACCATAAGTCGAGACGACAGTACCATGGGTGGTAATTAGTATGACTTGGAAACAAATGTAATTGCGCGACCGCCCTCAATACTGTACAATGGTTTTATTAAACTTGATTAAACTGAGATTTACTCACCAGTATTTCCCATTGACAAAATGTTTTTAAACGCGTTTCAGGTAACAAAATGTGAAAGCCATATAGAAGCCAGCTGGACAGCACTGAAGGCTTGGAAAAGTGGCTATAAAGTTACCTAAAATAAATAGACGTTTTTATTAAATAAAATAGGGTTTATCCCTATAAAAATGTGTGTACTTGAAACTTGGGATTTTCCCATGTATTTAATATATTAAAAGTGTGGTATTTTACTCTAATAAAATATTTCCTAACTACGGTCCTGATGTAATTTCCGCTGCCAAAATAGATAAATACTAGATACCACAGAGACTGGCCGCGGCCGCCCGTTCCCGGGTTGTTAGGGGACGGGGGTTGCGACAAAAGGACAGTCGGGTGACAAGCCGAGATGCAAGACTTGTAACAAGAGGCACTTTGGAAAGTGCAATCAGGACCCACAAGCTAAACCTTGTGGGATCTGCAAGAAGAAAGGGCACAAGTTTGTGGAGTGCCGAAACATCAAGGATGCGACCTGCTATGGTTGCAACGAAAAGGGGCACATCAAGACTAATTTCCCTAAAAATGCCAAGAAGCCTGATGAGGCAAAGAAAACCAATGCTAGGGTTTTTCAGATGAATGCAAGGGAAGCGGTGAACGACAACAACGTTATAACAGGTACCTTCCTCATTAATGATATTTATGCTAGAGTTTTATTTGATTCAGGTGCTGATAAGTCTTTTTTAGACCATAAGTTTAGTAAATTACTGAATCTGCCTATTAAAACTCTAGACATAAATTATGAGGTAGAGCTCGCAGATGGTACCTTAGAAACTGCTTCCACTCTTCTTGATGGATGCGTTATATCCATTAGGAATCATTATATCCCGCTATCCCTCTTACCAATGAAATTGGCTGGGTTTGATGTAGTTTTAGGCATGGATTGGTTATCGCATAACCAGGCCCAAATTGCTAGCGATAAAAAGCTAGTTAACATCAAAACCCCTTCTGGTGAATCCATCACTATTCAAGGAGATACTCAATATGGTTTGCCCAAAAATGTTTCTATACTCAAAGCCTCGAAGTGTCTAAAGAATGGATGTGTCATTTACATGGCACAAGTGACAGTGAATAACCCGAAACCCAAGATTGAAGATATCCCAGTTATTTCTGAATACCCTGACGTCTTTCCTGACGAATTACCGGGATTGCCTCCTGAGAGACAAGTTGAATTCAGGATAGACATTCTGCCAGGATCTGCGCCAATTGCAAGAGATCCTTATCGTCTAGCGCCTACAGAAATGAAAGAACTTAGGACTCAATTGGATGATTTATTGGAAAAGGGTTTCATACAACCCCGTTCTTCACCTTGGGGAGCTCCTATTTTGTTTGTGAAGAAGAAGGATGGATCAATGTGCTTATGCGTTGATTACCGTGAGCTAAACAAGGTAATGATCAAGAATCGTTATCCATTACCCAGGATCGACGACTTATTCGACCAACTTCAAGGGGAAAGCTTCTTCTCGAAGATCGATTTAAGGTCTGGATATCATCAGCTCAAGGTTCGAATAGAAGATGTTCCAAAAACAGCGTTTAGAATGAGGTATGGTCACTACGAATTTTTAGTGATGCCTTTCGGGCTCACTAATGCACCTGCAGCATTCATGGATCTCATGAATCGGGTCTCCAAGCCATACTTAGATAAGTTTGTCATTGTCTTTATAGACGACATACTTATCTATTCTCGTAGTCAGGATAATCACGAGAAACACCTTCGGTGTATCTTAGGGTTACTACAAAAAGAGAAATTGTATGCTAAATTCTCTAAGTGTGAGTTCTGGCTTCGCGAAGTCCAATTCCTTGGACATGTTGTGAGCAAGCGTGGTATCCAAGTCGATCCCGCTAAAATAGAAGCCATTATGAACTGGGAAGCACCAAAGACACCAACAGAAATTCGCAGCTTCCTGGGATTAGCTGGTTATTATAGAAGATTCATTGAGAACTTCTCAAGGATAGCTGCACCATTGACTACTCTGACCCGTAAGAATGTGAAATTTGATTGGGGTCCAAAACAACAAGAGTCTTTTGAGATTCTTAAATAGAAATTGAGCAATGCTTCGGTGTTGACATTGCCCGAAGGAATTGAAGAGTTTGTCGTGTACTGTGATGCTTCACACACTGGTATGGGTTATGTACTTATGCAGAAAGGCAAGGTGATTGCTTATGCATCACGACAACTAAAAGTGCATGAAAAGAATTACACCACCCACAATTTGGAGTTGGGTGCCGTTGTCTTCGCACTTAAGTTATGGAGACACTATTTATATGGAACTAAATGTGTGATGTCACACCCTGACTTTTGCGGAAGCGTGGTTATTGGTGTGACTTACTTAATACCATAGCATTCAATCATAACAACGCTATATGATAAAACCATTAGATGTTCATCCATAAATTAATTTTGAAAATAGCACAACATAAATTTCTGAAACATTGACACCGAATTCAAATTACAAACCATAACATGTTTTAATGAGTTCACGAAGACTCGACAACATAACTTAAACCAACCCGAGCTTAGAACCATGTATCTCGTCCAGGAGTAAGATACATCTCCTAAACTCTAAAGACTTGGATGACATCTTTTATTTATAACGCAGCTTGAAAACATGCAACACTTGCCAGATCCACTTAGTTCCCTGAAATACATGTAGTTTAAAAACATCAACAAAAGTTGAGCGAGTTCATGTGTTCCGTGTATGAATAAACCTTTAAAATATGTTGTATGTATGTATGTCCCTAGTATGTAGCAATAAGGAAAACAGATCACCAATGGTTTCCAAGGCCATTGATATGTGTGAAATGGTGCAGGAAAACTCAAACCTAGCAAATATGTACCGGGCCTTCGGCTGGAAGACATAGTCACCCTATGGTCCACCCTGGTCCCCATGGGTGTGGGCTCGCTACACCCAAATAGATCTATCACTCATGTCCCTCGGTCCTACGACGAGGATTAATGGCCTTAAGTGTTATACCCACCTTTCACATGATCTAGCAGTCACCCTCCTAAGCTAACCATACCATGTATAAAACATTGGTAAACAATTGTAACATGTATTTCACCCCCGAAGTTAATAAACAGAACAGTTTAAAGAAAATGGGGACATGAACTCACAGTACTGCGTCTTCGGTACTCGCAACTCAAACCTTGTCAGCAAACACGACTACCTACAACGTACTAATGTCTATTAGACGAACGGGTCATGCCTTTGCTTGATATTAATGTTTTGGAGTTACGCTTCTTTTAAGTCTTCAATATTATTCCAAGTTATAATTACTTGTTA
Source organism: Helianthus tuberosus (assembly GCA_030545235.1). Classification (NCBI taxonomy): domain Eukaryota; kingdom Viridiplantae; phylum Streptophyta; class Magnoliopsida; order Asterales; family Asteraceae; genus Helianthus; species Helianthus tuberosus. Next base: position 13,581 of record JARYGA010007046.1, read on the forward strand.
GAATAATAAATATTTCAACTTAAATTATATTTAAGTTTTGGAATAATTGTTAAACAATATTTTTGTAACAATACTTCTCAAGTATTTCCTTCCCAAGGATGGGGGTATTTCATACATGTATTTTCGTATTCTTGTATTCGTAGTTCCAAAATGTATTTTCAAGTCTCACTTTTAGAAAATATATTTAAACTTACTTGTCAAAAATATTGTATTTCAAGAAAATATATATTTTTCCCAAAAATCATATATCTTCTAAATATTCCAAGAAAATATATTTTTACTCCCAAAAACAATATATTTTCTTCTTGTCGAAAATATGATATACTTTGGTAATATTTACTAAAACCATATTTTCATTTCTTTCGTATCCAAAAATAATATTTACCAAAAATATATTTGTAACGGTATTTTCTGAAACATTTTGTAAGTTTCGTTCTTGCGTTCGGTTTCACAATATTAAGTGTGTAACTTATATATTTATTCCTTGTGATTTTTTGGTATTACTTTGGATTGTAAATTCTTGGTATTTTGTTAAGTTATATTACTTTAAATTCTAAAATAATATAACTAATACACAAAGTATAGAAATAATCACACACAATGTGTCTTCTAAATATATATCTTTCAAATATCTAAAATAATATAACTAATACACAAAGTATAGAAATAATCACACACAATGTGTCTTCTAAATATATATCTTTCAAATACATATTTAGTTATTTTTATTTATAAAAACCAACCTCCAATACTTGTATTTTTGTAACAAAATCTACGACAAAGTTTATATTAAAAATCATAGTTAAAACACACTTGTAAATATTTGTTTAGAAAATATTTTTCTAAGTGTTTATATTTTTAGAAAATTTTGCCATAGTTTCCCCTAAAAATGGAGGTGTCCATGCTATCAAAGCATATCATTTTCTTTTTAAAAACATCACAAACAATCAACAATCAACCTACACTTACCAAGTGCCACATTAATGCTATTTACATAACAATCATGAACTTGATCTTTCATAAAAACTTGTAGTAACTTGGTAGTGTGTTTAGTAAACTTAGTTACCCTCCAAAATGTATTTACTTCTTTATAAACTTCATTCTTGAAAGATTTGGGTGTTTACAACTTGTAAACATATTTTACAAAAATGCTTCTTTATGAAATCTTCTTGTTTCTCTAGTGTTTCTACACTTGTTTTATCACAAAAAATAGTGTAAGTTTAAGTAAGAGCCAAGATCTTCTAAAAATCACATTTTGAACTTGGTTCTTTTGGAAAACCATTCATAAATCTTAGATCCATAAGATTACTAACTCACTTTGTTTATTATTTTTCAAGAAATCACTTTATTCTTCAAGTTCATGCTTATACATGAGGATGATCATCTTGTTTCATCACATAATCATCCTCTCACTTGCTAGATCATGTGTTTAATCACAATCTAGCAAGCTCCTTATGATGATCAACATCATAATCTTCAAGAAAATAACAATCAAGTATCATTCATACACTAAACAACATAGTTTCATCCATATTTCATCATATATCAAGCTTATGTTCATGCTTCTTGATTATGTTTCTTTAGTGTTCTTGTGATTAACAACATACTACATCTTTTAACCAACTAATTTAGAAGTAACAAAGGGTTACAAGGGCCTTACAACTAGCTCTATGGCTAGGGATGAACTCTTGAAGATGAAGGTGACAAAGATGAAGGATACTAGCAAATGATGAAGGTCCTTGGAGTTCCACAAGCTCCAAGCTCCCTTGTATGAAGTCTAACACCCTTGTATGTGCTTTGAATGGATGAGAAAGATTGAATGAAGGTGGGTGTATGGTGGGTGGTGTTCGGCCGAGAGCAAGAAGGAGAGGGAAAGAAGGATGAAGATGTTGGGTGTTGTTTGATGAATGAAGGTTAGAACTTTCAAGGTTAATCTTATAACCATGTTACTTCATAAACCCTTGGATAATATAACTCTTAGAGTACGAACATATCTATTAAACAATTGAAATAAAATCAAGTGTGTAAGGGCCTTGGTGGCCGTGAGATAGGGGGGGTATAGGTGTAGCTTCAAACCATCTAGTTAGTTTAAGATTCAAATCCAAGTATAGTTAGGTGTTTAGGTTATGAGGTATTTTCTAAGGGGTGTTATGATGTTTGGGGATCATAACTAGCTCAGAAATAATTAAACAATGCTTCCAGTGTAATTTTGGTGTTTCGGGCAGTGTCCAGTTGTTTGGTTAGATACCGGTTCGTTAAAGCGTCAAACTATTCCGTTTAGTGTTCTTTATGTTACCTTTTGTGACACTTTTAATTCCCGACACTTAGGAAAGCATTCAGGACCATTTAGTCATATTTTTGCATGAAACTAGCATGTTAAAATGCTGATTTTTGCTGATTTGTGCAGGATTCTGCACTTTATGTGGGTTTTGGGCACTTTCTGGCACTTTATCTATCACCTAGAAAAGCAGTTTTGTGGTCCTTACTTCCCTACACACTATACTAGTGTAGTACTTGGTTTCTGGCTCATACTGGGTCTCAAAACACTGTCTGTCTATGTACTGAACCCCGTCAGTATATTCCTGTTTTATCCGTTAACTGTGCTAACTTTGCTTTGTGCATCATATATGTCAATAAAGTTTGCATGTGATAATGAGGCGACATTATGTAATATGTGATGCACATGTAAGTATGATGCAGAAATTCAGAAAGCAGTTTAAGTCATCAGTTGTAATTTAGCACAATCATTAAGCAATAATCAATATTAATTAATTATACGGATACCTGGATTTTTGACAGTTGTCACATTCTCCCCCTGTTAAGAAAATTTCGACCCAAAATTTTAGGCTCTGCTACTAGTTGCAGGGGAGTTTGGGAACAGGTGCGGATATTTTGCTTTCATGCGATCCTCACGCTCCCAAGTGAACTCTGGGCCGTGTCGCACGTTCCAACGAACCTTGACGAGTTAACACTACTTCGTCGCGTCTTGTTAACCTTCCAATAAGTAACCTCAACAGGTTCTTCAGTAAAGTGGAGTGTGTCGTCAATGTGGACTTCATCGGTAGGAATGATAATTGTTTCTTGAGTTGTACTCTTTTTCAGATTAGATACATGGAATGTATCATGGACGCCATTCAGTTTTGCGGGTAGATCCAACTTGTAAGCTACAAGGCCAATCCGTTCCAGGATTTTGAACGGTCAAATGTATCGCGGGTTCAACTTTCCATGCTTCCCAAAGCGTGCTACACCCTTCCAGGGTGAGACCTTTAATAAAACCGTATCTCCCACTTGAAACTCCAACGGCTTCCTTCTTCGGTCCGCATAACTCTTTTGTCGATCACGAGCCGCCTTGATGCGCTCTCGGATCTGTATAATCTTGTATGTTGTCTCTTGAACCAATTTGGGACCAACAAGCTGTCTATCACCCGCGTCTGCCTAGCATAACGGTGATCGACACTTGCGTCCGTAAAGAGCTTCAAATGGTGCAGCTTGAATGCTTGCATGGTAGCTGTTGTTATACGAGAATTCAACCAATGGTAGATGGGTGTCCCAACTGCCACCCAAGTCGATAACGCAAGCTCTCAGCATGTCCTCTAGCGTTTGAATCGTTCTTTCGCTTTGCCCATCCGTTTGTGGGTGAAATGCAGTGCTCAGATTCAACTGGGAACCAAAGGCTTCTTGTAAGGATTGCCAAATCCTTGACACAAACCTTCCGTCTCTATCAGAAATCATTGAGAGAGGCACTCCATGTCGTGCAACTATCTCTCTGAGGTATAGCTCGGCTAGCTTACATGTGTTATCCTTTTCCTTGATCGGCAAAAAGTGCGCGGATTTCGTCAGACGGTCTATGATTACCCAAATCGTATCATGACCTCTGGGTGTCTTTGGTAACTTTGTTATAAAATCCATTGAAATTTTCTCCCATTTCCACATGGGTAGTTCTGGTTGTTGCAGAAGACCTGAAGGCTTCTGATATTCGGCCTTTACTTTGGCACAGGTCAAACATTTGCCAACATACGTTGCAACATCACCCTTTAATCTCGGCCACCAATAGAATTCCTTCAAGTCCTGGTACATCTTATCCGATCCTCGATGGATCGAGTACCACGTGACCAAAGAACTGAACCTCACGCAAACAGAACTCGCACTTCGAGAACTTTGCGTATAATTTCTCTTCCTTGAGCAGCTCTAAGATAGCTCTTAGATGTTGCTCATGCTCTTCCTTCATCTTCGAGTAGATCAAAATATCTTCGATAAACACAATCACAAACTTATCAAGGTACGGCATGCAAACTCTATTTATCAAATCCATGAATACTACTGGCGCGTTCGTCAGACCAAACGGCATTACTAGGAACTCGTAGTGTCTGTCCATAATGAGTTCTGAAGGCAGTCTTTGGAATACTCTCCTCTTGAATTCTCAACTGGTGATAACCTGATCGAAGATCGATCTTGGAGTAGAAACTCGAACCTTGTAGTTGATCGAACAGGTCATCAATCCTTGGCAAAGGATACCGATTCTTAATGGTCAACTTGTTTAGCTCTCGGTAGTCGATACACATGCGGAAACTACCGTCTTTCTTCTTAACGAACAAAACTGGATCTCCCCAAGGCGAGAAGCTTGGTCTAATAAATCCCTTGTCCAAAAGTTCCTGAAGTTGTGTTGACAGCTCTTGCATTTCTGAGGACGCAAGTCGATAAGGTGCCTTGGCTACAGGCGCGACGTCTGGAACCAAGTCAATATGGAATTCGACTTGTCGCTGCGGCGGCAATCCTGGCAAGTCTTCGGGGAAGACTTCAGGACATTCCTTCACAATTGGAATGTCTTCTAGCTTTGGCTCAACGGCTTCTTTATCCACAACGTGTGCCAAGAAGGCAACACATCCTTTCTGCAAGCACTTTCTAGCTTTCAAACAACTGATGATCCTTAGGGGCGTATCGTGCTTCTCTCCATGCACTACAATTATCTCTCCATTTGCCATTGGAATGCGAATGATCTTCTCGTGACATACGATATCTGCTCGGTCGCTTAACAGCCAATCCATCCCCACTACCACGTCGAAGCTTCCCAACTCGACTGGCAACAGATCAAGCGTAAACTCGTGCTCCCCAAGCTCTATTACGCAACCTCTAATGACTTCATTCGCTTCTACTAGTTTTCCATTAGCTAGTTCTATTGAGTACGGAATATCTAGCTTACTAGCTACTATCCCAAGTATATTCTTAAATTCTAGGGATACAAAACCATAATTGTCACACCCTGATATTTCCACATATTACCGGTGGGCCCGGCGGGGAGTATCATGACGTAGTTGATATCATCATAGTCAATATACACAATATAATAGCACAGCGGAAGGCTTGGTGAATAAACTATTACAAACCATAATGTCTGAGTGTCCGAGTGAAAGAATATACAGACTGGAATGTAATAAGATCCACAGGCGGATCGTAATTAAATACAAGGAAACAAAATAATAGACTTCAGGTATCTATGGATTTGCAAGATCCTTTTTTTTGACACCTAATAGCTCCAGCCTATTACGAGAGGTACCTGTCAAATCAGCCTTTAAGAAAATACGTCAGTTTACACTGGTAAATACAATTAACTGACTCTTTTGAAAAGTATTTATAAAATTTGTTTTTAATGCACATGGCACAAATCTTTTATAACTTGGGACAATTATTTAAATATAATCTTGTATACATATTTACATTTTTGTCTTACAATTGGGGCCGGTTGAAAGTCGGTCGTGATTAACCGACTCACCACTTATAGAACCCACAAAGGAGTTATCCCCAACATGTGGGTTTATATTTTAGCATTTGCATCTGTAAGGTGTATGCCTACACCCCGCGCATAGGTCGTGGCCATTTTCAAATGAAATGAGCCGAGGATATCCAGGACACGGCCGTATTAACCCCCAATGCTTATGTTATCAAACAAGACAGATTAAAACGGGTTATGCAAATTTATTAATCATAATCCGATTAAATGATTTCATACCCGACCAAGTGGTATTATTATAATACCATATCCCAAGCCCGTATAAGGGAAAATAAGTTAAAAGTATTTACCTGATGCTAGCAGTATAATCCTAAAGCTCTTGATGGCACCTTCTACCGGAAGCTATTTAATCTGTATAGAAGGTTTATTACCTATTAGGATGCTAACGGGTCTTTAATTTTAGTCAAGGACTTAGACCGGCTAGCTAGAAGGAAACCTTACGGTTCTAAACGCTAGATTAAGCGGAGCACAGAATAGAATGTGGTTTAGACCCGACAAACTTGGATACTTGTATAATATGGGTAAACTAAACACATTCTAGAAATTGAGAATTTTAATGATAAGGTTAAGTCCGTTTCGGCTATTTTACGTAAACTAGTCACGTAAACCGATCCGAATGCATAAACGCGTAACCAAATAAATTATATACAGGTCTTAATCGTTATTATGCTCAAAATATGTTAATACATCAGTAAGATGTTAACATATATACCCAAAAATTAATTTAAACCAAATTAAGTCCCATAAGGGCATTTTGGTAATTTTAATGCTTATAAAAGAGTTTAAATATTAAACTGAGTTCCAGGTCTGATCTAATCAGTAAAAATATGTATTTTTATAAGTTATAACAGTAGGGTATTTTATATATGTGAAATTTATCTTATATAACCAAACTATGCACCGTAGGGCATTTTGGTAATTTCATATAAGCTTTAAAGGTCAAAATAGAATTCTGAGTTTAAAAACTCGGCTTACTGTTTAATTATATAAATTAACTTAAAACATCAGTAGGTAATATGTTTTATATGCCAAAAATAGTTTTAACTCATACTATGTGCTAAAAACGCTTAAAAGTCGGTTTTAAGGGATATTCGGGTAAAAATAGGAAGTCTGAGTTTTTGATTAGTTTATAAAGTTCAAAATATTTTATTTATCATATAAAATCAGTAGCAAAAAGTTTGGCATCAAAATGTTATGTAAAACTCATTTTATGCATGAAAAGGGTAAAACCGGCAATTACCGAAATCAAGCTATAATACTATGTTATGCTCAGCCTAAAAATAAATAAAAATCTTCAAAAATCCCAAAATATTATTTTACATCAGTAGGTAAAAAGTTTGGTATCAAAAATTAGGTTTACATAGGCTTTATGCTAATTACGCCATTTAATTAATAAAAAGCTTTCTAATTACGCTATTGAGCATAACTCCTAATCCAGACCTCAAACTGATGTCAAATTTTCGGGACAAGTCTAAATATCAGTAGTAAAGGTGTTTATCCATTCACATTGCTAAAAATATCAGTTGTGTGTCAAAAGGGCGTTTATGGTATTTTTAAGCATATTAACGATCATGTGCATATAATTCAAACCACTAGGCACCATGCAATATAACTCCAGAGGGTTATACTACAAAGTAATGTGGTCCTAATGGAAGCTTAAAACATGGGAGAATTAAGCTTAAACGGGTCAGAACTGAAAGTCAAAGCAAAAGTCAAGCTTTTACGACTTTCGGTTATAAACTGACCTTAGACTATTAATTGTCGGGTTAGGACTGATAAAACATGTTCTAATATTAATAACCAAGTCATTAGAATGTTAAAATATAATTAAGAACTTCTGTTTTACTAATTTAAATTATTTTCAAACATTCTGTCCAGTTTGACTTTTTGTCAAACTACTTTGACCCGACAATTGACTAGTCAAACGAGATAATTAGGAGATGCCCTTTTAAGGGTTAATCACCTACCTTAATATGGTTCTATAACCACTTTCGTTTTGATCAGTGGTTAGACCATATGTGATTAAACTGAAAGTCAAACCTAATTTACGACAAGTTTGACTTTTCGGTAATTAAGCTAATTAAAACGACTAAGCAAGTAATTAGAAGCTTACTAATGGTCCTAGCTGTCTTTTCTACACTTGGAATCTTCTCCTAATTGATTGCAAGCTCCAGAAGTTGTCACTTTGAAGTTGTTTGCAAAATGTGCATATGAACACATGAACTAGAGTCCTTTATATAGTAATTTGCAAGATCATAGATCACTCACACCTGTTAAGGAACATCCTAGGATCACCCTAGGTGTCCTAGTTGATGAAATAAACCGACATATAGCCCCTAGAGTCGATACAATTGAGGTTGAGGCGGTTAAACTTGAATAACCTGCACCTGCCATGATTTTTCTGCGCTGGGGACTCTTACGCGGCCCACGTAAGATTCTGCTTGGGCTTACGCGGCCCGCCTGGAACCGGGAAACAGGTTAAACAAGTTTTAAAGCTGGCAGAATCAGTCCCTGGTGGTTTTAAACCCTATTTAACCTTCGTTTTGACAAGTAAGGACCTTGTAGTTAGTTTGTTGAAGCTCAAGGATGTATAAACTAACTTCGTTAGGCTCGGGTTCGTTAAATATCACTATGAAAGCAAGTTTCATCAAGTTGACACTTATAGCCCAAAGTCTTGAAAACATGCTTAACGATCCCGAAACCTTGTGAAATTTATATCACTCATTCTTGAGAGTATATTTGAATATTTCGAAGCCTCGGGTTCGTTAAAAGGTCACACAGAGGTCAGAATTAACATGTTGACACATTTAACCCTCGTAGTTTTTTAATCTTCCGATTATTTTTCACAAACGGCTTCTTATATCCAATCAATCTCTCGTTTAAGAATGTATTCATCATGTATGGTCATTCAGAGGCTCAAGTTTGGCATGTTGACACTTTTAGTCCCTCCGAACACATAGTTTCACTGTTTGTCAACTTTAGTCTTTCAAACTCAATCCTTCACATATCTTGGGTTTAGGACACGTGTCTATACATAATTGGACACGTTTTTACGTGGTGTTACATCCTCACCCCCTTAAAAGAAATCTCGACCCCGATTTACTGGAATAAGTGAGGGTACTTCTGTCGCATAGTGGACTCAACTTCCCACGTATATTTGGGACCTCTACGGGCATCCCATTTGACCTTTACTATAGGTACATGCTTCCTTCGGAGCTTTTTAACCTGACGATCCTCGATCGATATAGGTCTTTCAACAAATCTTAGGCTTTCATCAATCTGTACGTCTTTATGAGACATGGCTAGCGATTCATCAGCTAGATATTTCTTAAGATTACAGATGTGGAACACATTATGGATTCCACTCAGCTCCTCAGGCAAGTTTAGCTTATAAGCTACACTGCCGACACATTCGATAATCTCGAATGGTCCAATATACCTAGGGCTTAACTTGCCCTTCTTAACAAAACGCATCACACCTTTCCAGGGTGATACTTTTAGTAAGACTTTATCGCCAACCTCAAACTTTAGAGGTTTTCTCCTCTTATCAGTATAACTCTTCTGCCTATCCCTGGCAGCTTTCAGGCGATCACGAATTTGGACAATCTTGTCCGTCATTTCAAGGACTATATCGGGTCCTGATAACTGAGCTTCTCCTACTTCTGCCCAACAGACAGGCGTTCTGCATTTCCTACCATATAATGCCTCAAAAGGCGCAGCCTGAATGCTTGTATGGTAGCTATTGTTATAGGAGAACTCGATCAAGGGTAGGTGGTCATCCCAACTACCACCTAAATCAATAACACATGCACGAAGCATGTCTTCCAATGTTTGAATTGTACGCTCACTCTGTCCATCTGTCTGAGGATGGTAAGCAGTACTAAAATTCAAACATGTGCCTAAAGATTGTTGGAAACATTTCCAAAAGTGTGAGGTGTATCTAGTATCTCTATCAGAGATAATAGTCACCGGTACGCCATGAAGAGCTACAATCTTATCTACATACAACTTGGCTAATTTGTCGGAGCTATGAGTCACTTTAATGGGTAAGAAGTGTGCTGACTTAGTCAGTCTATCAACTATGACCCATATGGTATCATTTCCATGCTTTGTCTTCGGTAACTTGGTTATAAAGTCCATAGTTACCATCTCCCACTTCCATGTGGGAAGTTCTGGCTGTTGTAGTAGACCTGATGGTTTTTGATGCTCTGCTTTAATCTGAGCACAGGTCAAGCACTTAGCTACATGGGTGGCAATGGATTTCTTCAACCCTATCCACCAATAATTAGCTTTCAAATCTTGATACATCTTGTCACCTCCAGGGTGAACTGAATATTTGGAGTTGTGAGCTTCCTGAAGGATTATATCTCGAAGTCCTCCATGCATGGGAACCCAGATTCTTCCATTCAGTCTGAGAATTCCATCCTTGCCAGGTGTTAACTGTTCAGCAATTACACCTAACTTTTCATCTGGAAGGTTAGCTTCCAAGACAGCATCTTTCTGTGCAGCCAATAGCCTTTCATTCAGGCTATTCTTCAGTTCAATGCTCTTAGCATTAATCCTGATAGGTTTGACTCTTTCCTTTCGGCTTAGAGCATCTGCGACCACATTCACCTTGCCAGGATGGTAGCGAATTTCACAATCATAGTCATTTAAGGTTTCCATCCAACGGCGCTGTCTCATATTGAGCTCTTTTAGATTGAACAAGTGAGACTTTTGTGATCCGAAAAGATCACACATTTAGTTCCATACAAATAATGTCTCCATAACTTTAGTGCGAATATAACGGCACCCAATTCCAAATCGTGGGTGGTGTAATTCTTCTCATGCACTTTTAATTGTCGTGATGCATAGGCAATCACTTTGCCTCGCTGCATAAGCACACAACCCATACCGGTGTGTGAAGCATCACAGTATACGACAAAATCTTCAATTCCATCAGGTAATGTTAGCACTGGAGCATTGCTCAATTTCTGCTTAATAATCTCAAATGATTCTTGTTGTTTCGGACCCCAATCAAATTTTACATTCTTATGGGTCAGAGTGGTCAATGGTGCGGCTATCCTTGAAAAATTCTCAATGAATCTTCTATAGTAACCTGCCAAACCTAGAAAGCTACGAATTTCGGTTGGAGTCTTGGGTGCTTCCCAATTCATTACGGCTTCTACCTTAGCAGGATCTACTTGGATACCTCGCTCACTGACAACATGTCCAAGGAATTGGACTTCACGAAGCCAGAATTCACATTTAGAAAACTTAGCGTACAGTTTCTCTTGTTGAAGTAATCCTAAAATGCATTGAACGTGCTTTTCATGATCATTTTGATTACGAGAGTAGATAAGTATGTCATCTATGAAGACGATGATAAACTTATCTAAGTATGGTTTGCAGACTCTATTCATGAGATCCATGAATGCTGCTGGTGCATTAGTGAGTCCAAAAGGCATTACTAAAAACTCGTAATGTCCATATCTCGCTCTGAATGCCGTCTTAGGTACATCTTCAGTCCTAACTTTGAGTTGATGATACCCAGATCTCAAATCAATTTTCGAGAAGAAACTCGCTCCTTGGAGCTGATCAAATAAGTCGTCGATCCTGGGTAAGGGATAACGATTCTTGATCGTCACCTTATTTAACTCTCGATAATCAATGCATAAGCGCATTGATCCATCCTTCTTTTTCACAAATAATATTGGAGCTCCCTAAGGCGAAGAGCTCGGTTGTATAAAACCCTTTTCCAGTAAGTCATCTAATTGAGTCCTGAGCTCTTTCATTACAGTAGGTGCTAGACGATAAGGAGCTCATGCAATAGGTGCAGCTCCTGGTAGAATGTCTATCCTGAACTCTACTTGCCAATTTCAGGAGGTAATCCAGGTAACTCGTCAGGAAAGACATCAGGGTACTTGGAGATGACTGGGATGTCTTCAATCTTAGGCTTCGGATCATTCACAGTCACTTGTGCCATGTAGATTGTGACACCTCTGGAAAACCAGGAAAACCATGCAACTTAACTAGCTTCCTCAGTGAGTACGTGCTAAATTTCGGGACGAAATTTCTTTCAACTTGGGGATAATGTGACAACTCGTATTCCAAACCTTTCATTGAACTTCGATGTAACTTGTTTAAACAATATGTATTTACGTGATATGAGGTCTTAATGGAATGTTATGTTTGTATTATGTGAATCTGTGTATGTATATAAATATATGACCCAAATCGCACAACAACAACCCAACCGCACAACACTTGGCCGACCGCACAAGCCTTTGGGCTTTGATTCCACATAACTCTCGGCCCACTCCTCACTCGAAACCGATGGGCAGCCCATGATGGGTTCGGCCACCCACCTATTTAAGCTAAGACATACCCATTAGTGGGGGTTTATTCTCTCATTAGTTGCAAACACTTAGCACACATCAAACCCTAGTTCTCTCCTCTCCTCTCTCTCTCTCTTGTTCGACGGCAATCCTCATAGTCGAATCCCCCATCTCGATCAACCTAGTTCTTTGGCTTTCCGGTTAGTGTTTTATTTATTAATTGTATGATGTTGTGATCTACATGTTTCCACATAATGATTTAGAGAATAATATATGATTGCTTATGATTGTAAATCACTAAGGTTGTTCTTGTAGATCGACTCACTTGTGTAGGGTGTTTAGACTGATTTAGAGTTGATGATTATATGATTGATGATCTGGAACCGAATGAATGATAACCGATTGTGATATGTTAATCATTGAATGAATTGTGGGGATTGTTATGTTAGTATGCAAAGAACATGAACCGTGTTATTATAGCTTATGGTTATAAATTGTTGCTATGCCTTGAACATGATTAGGGTTCATAAGGATTGTTGGATGAAAACCTTGATTTGATCGAATAAAGGTTTGGAATAGAAACTGTGATGGTGTTGATTGATTGTGTGCAAATATGGAAACTGTTGGAATTGATTTGCAAAGATAAATGTGTAACTGATATGCATGAAATCCGGATTTTAGTTAACCAATCGCACAAGTCACACGAAACATGAGTCGCACAAGCTTGCATGAACCACCGGAAACCTGTTTCGTGTAAGGGTCTGGTCGCACAAGACAGTCGCACAAGCTTAGTGCAACTGTCTAAAACTCACAGTACAACTAAGATATGCATGATCGCACAAGACGTGTGGATCGCATAAGGCAGTGCCGATCGCACAAGTCTTGGGTCACACACACACACTGTTTAGACGTTATTATGTTGTTGGGCCTTAAAACCCAATACCCGGTCACACAACCCAAGTGGATCGCACAAGTCCATCCAGACCGCACAAGATCAACGTTTGATATTTTTTTTTGGGTCGTGTATGTATGATTGGGCTTTCTATTTGTTTGGGCTGGGTGTTAATTGGATCGCACAACATGCTGTGGATCGCACAAGGTTGTGCTGATCGCACAACATGTTGGGCCGGGTAGTTGTTTGGGTTTCAACTACCCAATCGCACAAGATGCTATTAGGCTTACACTGTTACATCAGCCTAATACATCCTGATCGCATAAGTTTTGGACTTTATGTGTTCAACTGAATTGTTTATCATGTTCAATGGGTATGCCATGATCATTGCGTGTTATTGACTTGTTAGTTCTGTGTAAACTTATGTGCACTACTTGAACCTAGACCTGACTTGTATGGTAACCATATTAGGACGAGGTTGACCACATATAGCTCGAGTGACCAAGTTGTTTATCTGCCGAGCAAACCAAGGTGAGTTCACACTTTCTACAAGGCATGGGATTCCCGGTGGTTAGGGAATGGGTAAAGAGATTAAATAGAACCTGCATGTTCTCCTTGGGTAGAATATGTACCTCCGCTCCTCCATAGGAAGGACGACAACATTGAGCCTGCGTAATCTCCTTGGGTAGATTACGTACCTCCGCTCCTCCATAGGAAGGACGACAACATTGAACCTGCGTAATCTCCTTGGGTAGATTACGTACCTCCGCTCCTCCATAGGAAGGGCGACAACATTAACTTACTAGACAAAACTCTTTCATGAAGTCCCTCATTTTTATATCGACTTAATCACCGGGCCAATGGCGAGCGGGTCATTAGTTAATGGCGCTATTAGGGTTGACAAGCCTCGCACCGTGCCGGTAGGACGGGCGTGTACTAATAGATCTGGGCACTTAGTCAATGATGATAGACATTGACGTAGGGCACAACTTATTGTTCGTCAGTTGTCGATATGGTAACGGTCTAGTGGTTTACATGGGGAAGCCCCCACAAATTATGGATATGGTTTGGGAAACAAGGATACTGGTTAACTCGTGGTTACGAAACAACTTATGGTTTTCAAAACAAACTTGTGAAACTAACCAACCAACTGTGAACTCGCTCAACTTTGTTGTTGACTCGTTGTTACATGCCTTGCAGGTCGTTAGATGCTTTTGGAGCTTGCACGAGGAGGCGCGGTCGTTGTGGGACATGGACAGTTGTGTGCCATGTTAAACATTTGAAACATTTAAACTTATGCTTTGGTTTTAAACATTATGCTTCCGCTTGTAACTTAATTATGTTTTGATTTGGACACCAATTATATTGGGTTGGATTTTATATTTACTTACATGTATGTTCAATATGATTGGTGGCTTGATCCTAGTCAGTCACGCCTCGAAGCGGTGATATTTCGCATGTGGATTTTGGGGGTGTGACAGATTGGTATCAGAGCCATTGGTTATAGTGAACTTGGTTTTAAAAAGGGAAAAACTTTTTGACAAAACCAGACTATAACCTGTACAGTGCTCAACGATCCACAACGACACTTCGCTCCACGTGCAAGACTCAACACAATAGGTGATATGGTTTGTAATGGTATTGCTTACCTGCTAGTTTAAGTAGTGCATTAATCATGGTATGCTTAGCTAGTGTAACTACTGCTGTTCGAAAACCCTGTGTGTTTACTCTATTCTGTCACTTCACATTTATGCAATTTCGCGACACCTTTCTTACTTGTGTTTCCTTCGATGTGAATATCATGAGTGGACGTCTGAACTTGACTCAAGCCTAGCTGACGGCTCTAATCAATGAACGAGTTGGTGAGGCACTCGCAGCTGTCCCTGCAGGAGGTCAGCCTGCTCAGCCTCCCGCATGTACGTTCAAGACCTTTATGGACTGTAGACCTAGTACCTTCAGTGGTACAGAAGGAGCTGTAGGTCTCCTCCACTGGTTCGAGAAGCTCGAATCTGTCTTCGAGATGTGTGAATTCCCTGAGGCTCGTAGGGTAAAGTTTGCTACTAGAACACTCGAAGGTGCTGCATTAACCTGGTGGAAGGCACAGGTTCAACTGTTAGGGCTGGCGGTTGCTAATGCCACCCCATGGAATGACTTCAAGGAGCTAATCAAAGAGGAGTACTGTAGTCGGGATGACATCCACAAGTTGGAGGTAGAATTTTTCAATTTGAAGATGACGGGGTCTGAAATCGAGGCATACACAAAAAGGTCGAACGAATTAGCTATCTTGTGTCCCACTATGGTGGATCCTCCTATCAAGCGTATCGAACTGTACCTTAAGGGTTTGGTGCCAGAAATTCAAAGCCACGTGACCTCAGCTAATCTTGGCACCATTCAGCAAATCATCAAGCTAGCTCATCGTCTCACGGATCAGTCAGTTGAGCAAAACAAGCTGCCCAAGCGTATCAGTGCTACAACTACCTCAGAGGCTCCTGGCGACAACAAGCGTAAGTGGGATAGAAATTCAAGCAAGGGTTCAATTTCTGTTCAGTCTCAGTCACAGCAGCAAAGGACTGAGGATTATAGGAGCCCCAGTCAGCAGTCTTCTGGGAGCCAAGGGCAGGGTGGATACAAGGGGAATCACCCTAAGTGCAATCGATGTAACCTGCACCACAGTGGGCAG
>JARYGA010007047.1:0-24395 GCA_030545235.1 Helianthus tuberosus
CATGTTTGAAAAATGAAACATTGGAAAATTTAGAGAACCGATATGGAGTCTTACTTGGTTACTTAAAAAATCATGAGATATTTCCATCAGATGCTGAAAAAATAGAAAAGTTTGCAGATGCATTACCTATTGAATGGAGTGAATTTTTGAAAAAGTTTAGAAAGGATTCAAATTTTTCAAAATTACATCTAAAAAGATTCATCAGCATACTTAAAACTCATGAATTTGAAAACGGAAAGAAAAAGAAAGAAATGATAAAGGTTTTAGAAAATCATTTGGTGGATATGGGATTAGATGTAATTGATGAGACGAACAAAAGGATTGTTGAATGTATTAGAGCAAAATATGTGATGAAATATGATATCAAGAGAGGTTGTTATATTGATGAGAATGCAAATTGTCTTGATTTCGTTAAAATTTTTTGTGCAGGTACATTCATGACAAAGGAGGAAGAAGTTACAAAAAATGAAGAATTTGTGAAAATTGGATCTTCAAATTCTGAATCAGTGTGCACCAAATGTGACAACTTTAAGGATGACAATGATAAACTTGTGAAAGATGTGGAAAGTTTGGCATTGGAGATCAAGAAGTTGAACAATGAAAAGCAAGCTGATGATAAGCAGATTCTTATTTTGAAAGAAAATTGTGGGAGGGTGAAATCAGAAAATGACAAACTGTTAAGTGATTTGAACAGTTTGGCATTTGAAAACAAGATGTTGAAAGAGAAAGAGAAAAGTTTTGAAAATGAAAAATCAAGAATTGAAAAAGAATTTCAAAATCAAATAAAAATTCTTGAAGATGGGAGAGATGTGTTTAGCAAAAACAACATCGAAAAGCAAAAAATGATAAATTCCCATCTTCAAGAAATTATCAAACTTGAAAAAGAATGTGAATATGCTCGAAAGAAAATCAAAGAGTTAGAAGAAAAGGAGTCCAATTCAGAAAATGAAGATTTCTGGATAAAGCTTGAGAACAAAAATCTGAAAGCAAATGAGACAAAATTTCAAGAACAGATAAATGTTTTGGAAAATGAAAAGTCTGTTCTTGAAAACATGAAGAATGAGAATGAAAAATCAATCAAGTTTCATCTTGAAAGGATCTCTCAGCTTGAAAACGAAGCTGAGAATTCAAGAAACAGGATTGAGGAACTTGAAAAGAAATTGAAAGGTTTTGTGACTTCATCTGAGTTCTCCTGTCCAAAACCGATCAATTCTGTTCCAATAAGTGACGATGTCACAAACTTTGACAATGTCAAAGTTGAAGATTGTGATGAGAAATCTGATGATGAAAAAGATAAAAGTGAAAAACAAAAATTGTTTTTGAAATTAAAAGATAAATTTCAGAAAACTGTTCTGCAATCGACTGAAAAGGGAGAATGCTCTAAGCAAAAACCTTTGAAGAAGAAAGTGGAACAGAAACAAAAAATTAAAAATGAGAAAAATGTTCAAAAAGATAATAAAAACTCATCAGATCGATCATCCAATCAAAATCAAAAATAGAAAAATGAAAACTCTAAAATTGTTGGCAATAAGTGGTGCAGGTTGGACCACAGTGCTTCAAAGTCAAATCCAGCTTACAAGAGGAGAGATGGATATCACCAAGCCAAACAGTGCTATGATTTGAATGTTTGGACTGAGAATGGTGATTGGTATGATAACAGAGTGTGTTACAGATGCGGCTATCATGGACACATTGCTGTTAACTGCCAGAGTTGGAGGTTTGAATCAAGGAGATGCTTTAACTGCAACATCATTGGCCACATTGCTAGAGATTGCTCAATGAGATCAATGAGAAGATCGAGGGCTGAATCTCAGAAGCAGGTGAAGAAATCAGTCTCTGTCAAGCCCAAAGAACAGAAGGTTCAAGAACCTAAAGTTCAAGAAACGAAAGTGAAGCTTTCACAGGGGCAAAAAGACAGACTGAGGAAAAAGAGGAAGAAGGCGAGAGAGTATCTGGAGAAGATATTGTCCTCGGATACAACTGGTAAAACAGATAAAAGTTATGATAAATCGTCTTGCTCGCCAAAGACTGACAAATCAAGCAAAACAGATTCATCAGATACAAATCTGAGGACAGAAGAGAGAAAGAAGAAGAAGAAGAAAGTTGTTGGCGATGAATCTGATTCTTCAAAGTCAGACAAGCCAAGTTCAGGCAATGATTCTGGTATGGTAAAGCCAGAAGAGCCAGTTGTTGAGGTAAAAACTAAGAGTTCTAGTCTAACAATGGATGAGGCAAACTTTCCACCATTGTTGAACAAGAATTCAAAATCACCCAAGGACAGTCAGGCTTGGGTGAATCTGTTTAAATGAAAAACCTGACTTGCTGGAGTTCCCAGGTTGGTAAGCGTGGAACAGGAATCGGCACATTTCTTGAGAAATTCACGAAAGTGATATTTCGACTTACAAGTGGTAAATCAAGGACATTAAGTTGTACTTGATTTTCTACAAGTGATGTTTGTGGATTGATCTTAAAAATGTTAGTTTTTATAAGTGATTGAAAAAAAACAAAGTGATGAAAGATCCCCGAATTTGTGAAAAGACACACAAAACTTATTTTCCGGAAAAACCATTTTGATTAAAACAAACTTAAGTGTTTTGAAATCACTATGGGAAAATAGTTTGTTGTCAGGGGGAGTTCTGATTGTTCATGTCAAGTGAATGGAGAATTGAAGTGATTCTCATCATGTTATCACATTTCATGTATAGTTTGTTTTCAAATTTTCCCAGAAAATCAAAATTGAGACATATTTTGATTTTAGGGGGAGTAAAAATTTTAAAAAAATTAGAATTAGAAAATTTGAAAAATGTCAAAAACATTGAAAAATAAAAAATGAGTTTTGTTGTAAAAAGAGGAAATGATAGTAGATCAGTTGGACTGTCACAGCATGCTAAAGAAATGGAAAGATAAAATGTGATAAGCGATCTCACTAAAGATGTGACGGTAGGCTCAACTAGACTAGTAGATTTGCGATAACGATACAAACCTAAAATGAAAAAGCCTAGTTCTAGTGGGAAACATGATTGAAAGCATAGTACTTAGTTTTGTCCTTCTTGATTGTGTGCCTACTCGGTAATCGCTGATTGTCGAAAGACATAAAACTGGTTAAGTTTGTGAACTTTCACAACTTTGCTGAAAAGTCGCTGTGATTGTGCATTTTATTTTGCAAAGATTTAAACTTGTTTTATTTCTTTATTTTGTTTAAGCATCGGACATCCTCTGCGTATACGTGAGTATCGACCTGGATGTTGTTGCCTAAACGTTCTGCTTTATTTTCTTTGGTGTTTCGTTTAAGCTTTGGACCTCCTCTGCGTATACGGAAGTATCGACCTGGTGGTTAAAGCCTAAACAACTTCAACTTGTTTTATTTTTCTTATTTTGTTTAAACATTGGACTTTCTCTGCGCATACGGAAGTATCGACCTGATTGTTAATGTTTAAACATTCTGCTTTGTTTTTCGCACAAATCACAGTTGATAAAAGTTTAAAGGCATTACTTGAGTCAGTGTATTGCATGATGAGGGGATATGCTGAAATCGTGGGGGTCCATAAGAACTTAGTGCTATCTTAATATACCTTAAACGTATCGGTAAGCATTTCGAAAGTTTTTAGATTGAGTTTAAGTGGACAACAATATCGTCAATCAACGTGAATCGTTTAGAGCTTAAAATGTTTAAAGCTTAACGATGCTAGTGATTGGTCACAAAAACTGATATGATCCTCTTACGCAAACTCACAAAAAATATTGTTTGTAAATATTTCTTTACTGCATTTCATTATATTCCAAAATTCAAAAAGATTTTAGTGTGTTTTAGCATAAATTTTGAAAAATACAAAAAGATTTTCGACAACTGATGTTGAAGAGCTGATTTTCAAAATTTCAAGTGCTGAACATGATGAACTGGTTTGGGAGTGTGTGTATTGAATTGAGAAATTTATTTTGAGAAAGAGTAGTTTGATTAGTTAATCAAGGTCATTAATTTGAACTTGATGTAACTATTTTTAGTAAGTTTTTCTTATTGATTTAAGTAAAAACTTATGTGTTTGTGAGAAGATTGTGCAGGAGATGAGCTTAAACAGAGATAAAGCCAGGGATTGATCTCAAGGTGATAGCTAATTCCAGACGGCGATCCCATCATGATGAGAGGGGGAGTCTGACGAGGTTAGAACCAAAGAGAAGATCCTGGTATATGCGAAGAAAGTGAATAGACTGATAAAGACTGAAGATGCAAAGACTCGACACTTAAGACTCGTCAACATCTGAGGGGGAGTCTGTTGGTGCATTCATCTGTCGTCTTCGTCTTATGTCGAGTCTCGGGTTCGTTACGGATCTGAAATAGCATGATATCACATATGTGACATCATAAATTACATCACATAGGTGACATCATTGATGACATCACAACCTTGGATTGTATGAAAAGTGTGAAGTTTGTCGTTTACATGTAACCGTTTGAAATTGTAATATTTTGAAAGGGTCCGTTTGAAGGGTTCCGTTTGAAATGGTTATGCCACTTTCAAACGGAAGGGTACTCCCTATAAATAGCCTTCAAACGATTTCATTTGTAACGTTCTAGTTTCCGACGCCGAGGTGCTGTCGAGGTGTCTCCAGTCCTGTAAACGTTCAGAGATTAATAAACGAGACAATTAATAGTGAATACAAGCTAAACAAAGACCGAATCAATGAATTCCGCCTCTGATTCGGTCTGAGCACTCTTCTGATCGACTCGTTAGGTCGTTTCACGATCCTACATATATAACAGGCAAACCCTTCAAATGGTGGCATGGAGTCTTGATACTTGCTTTCCTTGACTGAAATGTCTGCATGGTCCACTAATTTCCTGAAATACATGTTAAGTTTGAAAACATCAACAAAAGTTGGCGAGTTCATGCAGTTTAGTTGTATGAGATGTATCTGTAAAATGTGAGTTGTATAAAATGTATCTGTAAAATGTGAGTTGTGTAATATGTACCCATAAAATGTGTGTTGTATAAAATGTATCCATAAAATGTGAGTTGTATAAAATGTATCCATAAAATGTGAGTTGTATAAAATGTATCTGTATGTAATGATGTAGTATGTAAAGCGTCAATGAAATCGTTGATCATTAATGTTTCGCGAGGACATTAATATGTGTGACGAAATAGGAAGCAATCCAAACCTAGACGATTTTGTGTCGACTACTATCGACTGGGACACAAACGTACTCTTCTGTATGGGTCCACGACCAAAAGTGGGGCTCGCCAAAACCCATTAGATCTAACCCTCTGTACCTAGGTCCAAACTGGATTAATGGTGCTTAGATGTATGACCCTAATCGCACATGATCTAAGGTGTTTCATTCCATGACTTAACATACAATTGAACATGTATTTTCCCCGATAGTTGTAAAGTTGTAAAGCATTTAAAATGAATAGGGGACATGAACTCATAGAATTGCGTCCGTGAATGGTAAGTAACTGTGATCTGACGTACAGTCATCCTGAATAGTTTCACAACCTACAAACGTTCTATATTTGTTAGACACTTCG
The DNA here is from genome assembly GCA_030545235.1 of Helianthus tuberosus. NCBI lineage: Eukaryota > Viridiplantae > Streptophyta > Magnoliopsida > Asterales > Asteraceae > Helianthus > Helianthus tuberosus. The sequence goes on from JARYGA010007047.1 coordinate 5,529, forward strand.
GTCTTGTAATGACTTGAGTACAAGTCTTGTGTCTTGAATATGTGTAAGACTTGTATGTCTTTGTTGTTAGTCGAACTGTGTCTTAGATGTATTAACTGTTAACTGTTTAGTGTATATATATATATATATATTTCACCAAATATATATATTCTCGTATCATGAGTTGTATCGTAGTTGTATAAATGTGTGTTCACCAAGTGTTAGGTGAATGTGAATGTGAATGTGAACGTGCATATCGTTGCACGTATAGGAATACGTATGTCCGCGTGTTTGTTATATGTGCTCTTGTATTCTTAGAATATATAAACTTATATATTCTAAGATATATTTCATAAAAATATATATGTTATACTAGGTATAAGGTACAGAAAATATCTTAAAAGTAATATATTTTTAAGATTTGTTCTAAAAATATAGTTTTTAGTCTTCTACTAAAACAATATATTTTAGATGGTAAGAAATATATATGTATGTTTATATATTTCTACAACAATACCTTTTTATTATAAACCATAAGTAATATATTTTGTATATGGTAGAAAATATGTAGTTACTTATTTGGTTTAGAAAACGTAGTTTACCAAGTCGTCGATGTATTGTGTAAAACAATCCGTAGTACATATATAGTCCGTATATTTGTCCGTAAGTCCGATTTATCCATAAGTTGTGTCCGAAGGCTCGGATCGTCCATAAGTTGTTTTTAAGGTGTATTTATATGTAGTCTTGTGTTTATTTGTACCATTGTATTCAAGTTCTTAGTTATCACACATATAACTAATACAAACAAATAACACATAGCACATAAGTTGTTAAGATAACTAAATATATATTTTCTCAAAAATATATATTTATAACTTGTTTTGCTTTTATAAAAACTATTCTTTAAAATCTTTTTAATCTAATAAAGATTTTGTCAAATTGATAGTTTTTATAACTCATGATTTTTAAGAAAAATGGCCATATTTCCTTTGAAATATATGCTTAGTCATGTTTAATAAAACATATATTTTTCTTATAAAATCACCAATAATCTTCTCATATTTTTCTTAATAAAAACATATGAGATTTATATCAAAATCTTAACAATATTAAATCAATAACATGTAGGGTTTTGGTATGATCATATCATAAGTTAACTAGTTCAAAATCCATGCTTTACTTCTAGTTTTAATAAACTTTTTATAAAAACCCATCTTGTATGTTTCTTTTTATAACTTTGTAAAAGTATTGTTTTTAGTGAAAAACCTTATATACTTTAACAAAATCAAAGATTATGATCATCCATCTAAACATTTATGTTTAACAAAACCCTTAAACATTTTATGTACACTTGTTAGATTATGTTGTTAAACTTCATCTAACAAGTTATTCATATGTTAATCATCAAAACTAGATCAAATATGCAAGTAATCCTCCTTAAATCACAACATAAACACACTTTTATATCATGATTATTATTTTGCTTCTTTGTATTTTCATATTATTTTGTATGATTATTTAGTTTATTACATGTTCTTTAAACAAACAATACACAAATAAGTATGAAAAAGAGATTTTAGAAGCTTACTTCTAGCACTAATGGCTAGGGATGATCTTAATGATGATTTAAAGAAAAGAAAAGTTGTTGATCTTGGGGTTTTGAAAGCTTTTGAATGGACGGAAAGGCTTGCTTCTTCTTGTTGTTGCTTTAGATCACCTTGAGTATCTTCAAGCTCCATCTTGATCATCAAAGAAGGCTTGAAAGGTGAAATGTTTTTGATGGTGTTCTTGGATAATATATGAATGTTGGGAGAGTTTCTTAAGTGTGTGAAAAAGATGGTGAAAATGAGATGAAGTGCTTAGAGGATTATGAATCAAAGTGTTATAAGTCTTCACCATGCTTTACCACCAGGCCCACTTGTGTAACCACTTGCATCCAAAGGTAACTAGTAAGATATTTGTGGAGACAAGGTAAAAAAAATGGGTCCCACATGAAGGTTGGGCCGAGATTAGTGTGGGGGGGGGGGGGGGTACCCTTGCTTTGAACTTGTTTTCTTTGATAAAGTGTTAGAATTTTTGAGATGTTATGTTAGGAAACTTGTATGTTCAAGTGTTTAAGTGTTAAGAAGGTGTTAAGTGACCATTACTAGTCTAATATGATCTAAATAATATTAGATGGTCACTAAAAAAAGATCCGATATTGTTTGGATAATCGTTTCGCTTTGTTTCCGTTAGTCGTTATTTGAACGCTAAGCTTGTGTAACTTGTGTGAATTGATGTAGTTATTGGTTCGGATGATACCCAGAGGTATCCTCATATGAATTCTATGTTAAACATCATTTTTACATGTTGTAAAAATATTAAAAAGCTGATTTCTGCAGAATTTCTGCGGAAAAGTGTTGAAATCGTCGCTTTTAGTGCTTTTCGGGCAATTTTTAGTGTTGTCAGACTTCGGAAAGGTTTTAAATCAAACCCTTGCATTCCTAGTTAGGGTTTAATATATATTAGATGTTGGACTTTCTTCTGAGTCCTAAAGATGTTGTTTAGATGGTTTCTGCGGATCCTGCGTTTTCGTCAGAATACTAGTTTACTAGGTGCTTTTCTAGTAGTTTCGATGCATTGTTTAAACTGTTTCAAATGTATTCAATAAAAATGAATCATGTGCATCCTAAGTAAGTATTCCATGAGTATTCTACGAGTATGTTATGAAATACGCAGTTCGGGTGTTCAAAATGCATAAAAATGTAGCTAAAATGAGTACTTTAAGTGTATGAATGTTGCCAGAAAGTGGCAGCTGTCACAATTTGTTTGATCATATCATAAATAAATCTTATAAGTGTTTGTGTAGCTTGTATTTGGGTATGAATCGACTTGGATCATAACGTACTAGCCACATCAATTTAATATGTGTCTTGGGCATACAGAATCCAACAATCTCCCACTTGCACAAGATACATAGAAGATTAATGCAAGTAGTAAAGACCACCTAACTATAGTTTACTACCCCTAATACGTATGACTATATTTCCCATTCAATAACATCATCCCCTTCAAGTCCATTACTTGAACATGATTTAGGTGAATCTATCATTTATCCCTTTGTTACAGATGTCATGTTAAATCCAGAGACATAGAGTGATCACTCTCTGTTGATTTAACTTTAGCAGGCCTTAGACATCTTACTCTCAACGAATAAGAGGAACAAATCCCATCTTGATTACATACATCTCTCACAATCACCTTGTACCACACCTGAGCTTAGCCTTATGTACTGTCATATTACTGACAGCGAAGAAATAAGTCAAGGTATAATATTTGGTGAATATCAAGACCCAATATGTATCTCAGGTCAGAGGATACTATGATATTCTCCTTTACTCAAATTTACTTATGATCAATCACAAATGATTCCATGTAGTAACATTTGAGAGCGAGTCAGTCCAATATTTGTATCCCACAAATATCTATGAACTTTGGCAGCAACACCTTGCTCTATATTCATACCTAATGAATATCCACAAATCCAAGTTCATAATAGTCTTAAATCCATATTTGTTCCCACAAGTATGATCGACTACGAACATTTAGAATAAGTAACTTATTCACGGATTTAAACATGCTAAAATGGAACATAACTCAAAATACCATAAAGATTTATAATAATAGTTGTTCCAATATCCAAATACAAAATAGATCAAATCCAATCACTAGAATATCGAAGTCCTAAGGCCAAGTATGACCATTCATGCTTTGCCCATTCAAGGAGCTTCGTGAGTGGATCCGCAATATATTGATCAGTGTGAACATTGCTAATACATATCTTTCCCTTTTTCAACTTCATCCCTTATGTAGTTGAAACTCTGCTCAATGTGCCTAGTCTTCTGATGTGCACGAGGTTCCTTGATTTGAGCAATCACACCATCGTTATCACAAAGATCTCTAGGGGTCCTGAACGGTAGGGACTACCCCTAGATCGGCAATAATTCAAGTGGTAGATCCATATGAATTATCTCAATCAATGAAGCAGTGATGTATTCTGATTCTGTAGTGGACAATACTACCCTGATTGTGATCGAGAACCATCTCGATCAGTTTGGAAACTCGTATCCATGTAACCCTTTACAATGAATTCTGAAACTCGCATCCCTGTAACCTTTTACAACGAGTTCTTTTCCACCAGATCCATATATTAGAAATATATCCTTAGTCCTTCTAAGGTATTTCAATATATTTTTAACAGTCACCCATTGATTGTTACTCGCTGGTATCTTCTCGTCATGCTTAATGCGCATGACATGTTCGGTCTAGTGCATATCATTACATACATAATGAATCCTATAGCAGACGCATATGGGATTCCTCTCATTCTTTCTTGCTCATCCTTTGAGCTTGGACATTGAAACACATTCATAGAGTACCAAAACTTTGAATTGGTATAGCAGACGCATATTGTCCCCTCTTTGAATTGGTACCAAAACTTTCATAGAGTTCTCTATCTTGAACCTTTTCAAGACTTTGTCAATGTATGTACTTTGGTTTAAACCTATCAAGTGCCTTGATCTATCCCTATAGATATTTATTCCCAAAGTATAGGTGACTTCACCATGATCCTTAATGGAAAAACAACTTCCAAGCCAGGCTTTTACACCTACCATGGTTGGAATATCATTTCCAAATAGTAGAATGTCATCGACATACAATACTAAGAAAGTAATAATGCTCCCACTAGCCTTCTTATACACACAAGTTTCATCGACGATTTTGATGAGTCCATATTCCCTAATCTCTTCATCAAAACAGTGATTCTAACTTCTAGATGCTTGTTTCAATCCACAGATTGATTTATTTAACTTGCATACTTTGTCAGGATGTTTTGGACCAAAAAAACCTTCAGGCTGAACCATATAGACATCTTCCTTAAGATATCCATTATGGAAAGCTGTTTTGACATCCATTTGCCAAATCTCATAATCATATTATGCAGGTATGGAAAGTAATATCCTTATTGACTTTAGCATCGCCACAGGCGAAATGGTCTCGTCATAATCAACCCCATGAGTTTCAGTGAAACCTTTTGCTACAAGTCTCGCTTTATAAGTATCCAAGTTATCATGCATATCGGTTTTCTTTCTGAAAACCCACTTACTTCCAACTACTTTGGAGTTAAGAGATGGCACAACCAATTCCCATACTTGGTTGTCGTACATGGATTGCATCTCTACGTCCATGGCTTCAAGCCATTTATCACAATCGGATTTTGACATTGCATCATGGTATGTGGTAGGTTCACCCGAATCTACCACGTAGCATCCATCTATGAATAATCCATATCTTTCAGGTGGACTACTAATTCTACCAGATCTGTGAATGTTTTGTGTGTGTTGATCAACCACTTGATCGTTTTCAACAACATCTTGTTGAATGCTAGTATCAACCAAACGTGTATCGGCTTATGGTTCTTGATCCTCATCAAGCTCCATTGTTCTACTAATTCCTTCCACAAGGAACTTAGCTTCCAAGAACTCAGCCTTTCGAGCAACAAATACCTTTCGCTCTGTTGGATCGTAGAAGTAATATCCTATATCATTTTTAGGATATCCTACAAAGATACACTTAGTGGATCATACTTCTAATTTGTTTGGGGTGTATTGCTTCACATAAGCTTCACAACCCATACCTTTAAATATGATAATGATGGAGCCCTTCCATGCCATATTTTAAAAGGAGTCTTATCCACTTTCTTGGTTTGGGCCACATTTGTCACACCCCGACCACGTAAAACAACAAATTGTGGCGGAAACGTCGGGGAGTGTCGTAACAGAATCATTGTTTCACAACCATGGATTAAATAATTTCGTTTTATTGAATTATTGAACTCATTGTTTTATTACAAATCAGATAAATACAAATATTATCTTTCAAGTTTTAAAGTCGCTAAGGCACGAGTCCATCCTATGTATAGCATACATCAACAACCATCACATAACAGCACCTGAAACATGTGTAAAAATAGGTACGTCAGAATAAAAATGCCTGTGAGATACATAGGTTTTATTATAATAGGATTCATGACTTATAAGTTTTAAAAAAAATATTTAATCAAAAATAGTCATGAACCTTAAAATATTTTCTTTTATAAATCATACTAAAATTTATAAGAAATCAGATGATATAACAGAATAATACATAGGTAAATAAATAACCAAGTAAAATATATTGTTTGTAAAACAATATTTTGATAAAAAGGTTTGATATATATATATATATATATATATATATATATATATATATATATATATATATACTTTGGTTTTAAGAAAGTCGAATAAGTAATATATTAAAATATATTTCAGTTCCAAAATCGTTAAAGTAGTATATTAAATATACTTTAGTCGTCAAAATAATATTTTTCAGTAGTATATCAAAAGTATACTTTTGTTTTATTAATAACATATTAAACTATGCTTTGGTCTTATAAATAACATGTTAAACTATGTTTTGGTTTTATAAATAACATATTAAACTATGTTTTGGTTTTATAAAATAACATATTAAACTATGTTTTGGTTTTATAAATAACATATTAAACTATGTTTTAGTAATTAACAAAATATATGTTGGTTTTGTACAATATCACACATGAGAGCATATCAAACTATACTTTTGGGAGTATAACAAAATATACAATAAAAATGTGATTTAAGAATTCATTCAGACCTGAGTGTATCAAAATACACCTTTGAGACTATAGAAATACCACAAAGGCAATCCCTATTTGGATAAAATATCGGTTTATGACATTCCATGACAACAAGAATGGGGTGTCAAATCCTATAGCGCTATATCATACTACCAATCGGTCTGGTGAACATAAAATAAGTACTGTCCAACATTTTAATTTTATAATCTTTGGAAAAATTAGTGTTTAAACCATAAATAATCATTCAGTTTGTCAAAAGATAAGTACTAATACGTATAATAAATTATACTTTGAAATCATGAACATAACAAATAGGTACACATATTTCACCCCAAAACATTTGAAAACAGTAAAAGAGGGGACTATGTACTCACTTGAGATTGCTTAGATGTCTTGAATAACAACCAAGCAAAGCTAGATGGATCACAGAAATCAAACGGCACCTAATATAGGTAACTACATTAATAAACCAGACCTAAATCGGGAGATCGGCTAGGATGAGGTTTCCTAAACCAAATGAGTATTGGAACTCATATGATATGGTTTAACAAAGCCTACAAACTAAAACGAAACCTAACCTAAGTGCTTACGACCCATTACGACCCGTTTAGGTAGCTTATGCTACTTTAACACGTCGTTCGCGTAAAACGCGTTCGGAATGCCTAACTAGTCCTATGACAAGTATTATATGCCTAAACGTGTTTAATTATGTTGCATAATCAGTTAAGTGACAAAAGTTTGGGTTATATATGCTTAAATATCAATTATGCATAAAAAAGGGCATTTCGGTCATTTTCCTAAGGCATATAAACTACCTATCATACAACTACTTAAACAAAGTGACCATAAAGTATAACCTCGGAAGGTTATTCCCTATACAACTATGGTCACTAAACATGTTTGGTCGGATCCTAATGATCGACCAAACGGGTCTAGTTCGAAAGTCTAAGCGGTTGTTTAGACTGCTTGACTTACGACTCTACATAAGCACTAAACCTAAAGTGATGAGCTAAACATGTTAAAACATGTTTAACGAGGTTAGAAAACAGGTTTGATATCAAAACAAACAGTTTTGATACCCAAGAATAGTTTGGTTACAAAATACGCATGAATACGCATTTTGACCGAAACTACGACTCGTCACTACACCTAATCAACGTGGTAATCAGTAGGTATAGTCACTTGGGACTATAACCATCATGATTACGCTCACGTTGCGAAGTTCAAACGAACTTCGTGTTGACCATAAACTGGTCAATGCAGAAAGTCAAACACTGTTTGACTTTCCCGCTTAAAAAAACGCATAAAAGAACGAAAGAAGCTTACAAAGGGTCCAAGCTAGGAAGATATGATCTATAAATTCTCAGGTATGAAGCATTTGAGCTTCAACTTAGAGAAATTAGTTCATGTGTGAGGAAAGAATGAAAATGAGGTGGGTATATATAGGATTCGGTCCCACCGTTAAGATCATTTATCGAGAACCGTGCTTTAATCATGGCCTTATACTTGGGCCCAAGGTTTTAGAATACCATGGGAACATGTAAAACCATGAAATACCAGCCCATAGGGTGCAAAACCATGGGTTAAAACCATCAAAATCTCAAAAATGGACCAAGTTCAATGTATCTGCCAGAAATTTCAAAAATGGTCCCTGCACTTGTAAAACTTGATTTTTTGGCACTTTTTGTGACAACCCTCACCAAACCAGGTATCCGTACGACTTAATTAATGATTAATTACTGCTTAATTACTGTGCTTGTTTGAACTAGCTGATGAACTGCTACTTGATATCTGATACATGTACTTACTTGCATCATACTTTACTTATCGTCACTACATTATTTACATGCTGAACCCTAGTGACAACCATGATGCACAAAAAGCACAGTAGCACAATAGCGGATAACCTATTGAACATGCTGATAAAGCCAACATCAGGCAGACACTGCCTCTAAGGCCTGTAAGAGCCTGAGATGTTTTGCTACACTAGTAGTGAGTGTAGGGATATAAGGGTTGTGGAACTGCGTCTCTAGGAATAAGTCACAATGACTGGATGTGCCTAAAACGTGCTCGAAGTACAAAACTCAGCACTTTACAAAATAATGCAGCTTTTAGCTAACTAATAAAGTGCCAAAACATGAGAAAAATATTACTAGACACTTTCCAAAGTGTCAGGAATAAGCTGTGTCACTAAAAAGAGTAATAACGACACTTTAAAGCTTTAATAACGCTTTAACGGATTACTATCCAACCAAACAACCGGACTATACCCGGAACATGAAAATATTGTTATTTTCCTTATTTACCTTTTTCTGAGCCAGTTAGGGTCCCTGATTACCCTAACACCCTTTGTAACGCGTGACACACAACTAACCAAGTTAATCTCTAAACTTAACTTAGTTAACCCAACTAAGTAACCAACTAATGGTTGAAATCGAACCAAGGACCCCCCCCTCTTGACCGAATTCGGTCCCCTAGGGGACATATCTTGTCCTTGCAAGATTTGCTAGATCTAACTTGTCTAATATCTAATTAACACAATGACCATTGGATAATACACATTAGAATTATCTATAAGTATGAGCCTAAACACATGAGATCTTTCATTATCATAACACACAACAACAACTCTCTCTCCCTCTCTCAAGGCTCACGGCCGAGACCACCCACCTCCATCCATCCGATTTCAAGTTTAGTTCAAGTCATTCCAATCACATACAAGTGTCGAGGGTCGTATACAAGGAGCCTTGGAGCAAGCGGAACACGAAGGACCTCTCTACTTAGCTTTTATCCACCTCATTTGCGCATAGATTCTTCCCTAGCCTCGAGCTAGTGGTATGGTGTTTAAATCTCTATCTTGAACTAATCTAAAGTGGTTAAAAGGATTTGTATCGGTTAAATCTCGTTAAAATGCAAAATGATGCACAAAAGTCTACTAAAAACACTTAAAATGGTGGTTAATAGCTCATAAGTTGTGTAAATGATGTAGTATTCGAAATGTGTGTTTATTTAGGCCCGATCTATGATGTGGTAGCTCGGATCATCGTTTAACCCGGTTTGGTAAGATCATGGATCTTAACATAAGCTTGTTTTGAATGATACAAGGGTTAAAAGGTGAAACTCTACCACACATGAAGCATGAACTTGTGTAAAAATGTTTTACTTGTGTAAAAGTGTTTTAACTTGTACAATAGTGATTAAAACTAGCAGATCTACGCATCTGCAAGTGGTATTTTCAAAGAACCACGTATCAAAGAAATCATGTATTTTAAAAGATGGATTTTACACTATCACGCATGATTTTTATAAACCACAAGTGTGTAAACACTTGTGAAATGAAAAGATCCGACAAAATAACAGTTTTTGTAAAAAGATGACGAGAAGTTGTAAAGACGGATTTCTCTAAAAACGAGGTTTTTACGTGATCAAAATTACTTTATATAAAGATCCACAAAATATAATGGGATTTACACTATAGTTTCGGAAAAAAAAACTACAAGTTCATGCGATTATGCAATTTACACATATGTTGATTTGTTGTTGTGATAAATGTTGTTCTGAGCAAATAAAGAAAATTGTTGAGTTGATTTGTTAAAGAAAATGATACGCTTGAAAGCGTGGCCACCTCCATTTACAGAGGAAACTCTGGCGAAATTTTCCTAACTACCTAACACTTAGAACTATTTACACTACAAGTGTTAGAATTATTTTTGACATGTTTTCGAAACATAAATTTCGCCATGACTTTATTTACTAAATATTCGGAGGTGGGATTTTCACAAAATTTAACGTGATAAATATATGTATTTTTCACACACTGTTTATGATTATTTTGTGAAATACATAAATATTATTTTTAGAGTAAAAATAATATTTACGAACGTTAACGAATCCAAAATAATACGAACGCTTTCACCATAAATATATAAGTTACACCGGTAAGTATATTACCACTCGATTGTTAAAACATAACTTATGCACTTACGGAAATATTTATGAACGCGTATTTTAACAACGTATTATTGGAGAAAAATTTTGTGAAATGAAAATATAATATTTTTGAAAAAAATACTTATATTTTGGAATTGGAAATATATACATATTAAGTGAGACTTAATGATATAATTTGAACGCACATGTATTGAATCCCCCATCCTTGGGAAGGAGATTAACTACCAAGTATATACAGAATGTAAACACGAAATAGTTGTCTAACTATTTCCCAAAGACTTAAACTATAAAGCAAAGGCACGACCGTCCGTCTAATAGAATTAGCACTTGTAGGTCGTCGCGCAGCTTTCTGATTTGGAGTACTTGGTAGAGACGCACTGACTGTGAGTTCATGTCCCCCTTTTCTCTAACTGTTTTCAGTTTTCTTAACTGCGGGGGTGAAATACATGTTACTTTGATTACAAGTACTTTATACATGGTATGATTAACGTAAGGAGGTTTACTACTTAGATCATGTGAATGGGTAGGCAGAAACACCGAGGGACGTAAGCGGTAGATCTATCTGGGTGTAGCGAGCCCAACTCTAGGCCCAGCAGAACGGACCTCTAAGAGGCCCAGCAGAACGGACCTTGAGTGACTTTGTACCCAACGCAAAATCTGCTAGGTTGAGTCTTCCTACTTGCATTTCACACAAGCTAATGGCCTTGCAAACCATTGGTGATCTCTTTTCCTTACACTACTACATACCAGGGAACTTTTATACTTACAAGTGTTTTACATACTCACTTACACATGAACTCGCTCAACATTATTGTTGATTTTTCAACTTACATGTATTTCAGGAAATTAAAGATCTGGCACGGTATGTTATGTTTTCCCGCTGCATAAGGGTTCCAAGGTTATCCCAGTTTAGGAAATGTGACTCTTTCCTGGACAAGTCACAAATCTTAGACTGCGCTTATTTCATGTTACTGTTTATGATTGTTCAAGACAATGTTTTACGTTATGATGTTGTAAGTCTTTAAGACAATGGTATGTTACTCTGGTTTTTAAAACTTAATCAAATGGATGATCTTGCATGATTTTATTTCATATAGCTTTGTTATGGTTAAGCTATGGTATTAAGAAGTCACACCAAATTAACCACGCTTCCGCAAAGCCAGGGTGTGACACTTTTAAGCCCCGTTAACCCCATTTTAAGGCTCTAAAATAAAGTTAAAGTATAGGGAACTTGAAATGTGCTCAAAAATATCTCGGATGTCAGTTCGTTTGGTCGTACGGTTGCTTTGTTTGGTTAATTACGACGGAAATCGTAATGAACGCAAAAACGATCCAAATTACGGGACGAATAGAATTTTATCATGCCAATCACTAAAATAAAATATTTTAATGATTACATAAATTTTTGGATGTCCGGATATATTCAGAACGTAAGATATGCGCGAAAATGCAAACTTATGCACTTTTGACGCTTTTAGTCTCTATTGATCAAATAAGTTTATTTTAGCATACCGAACCCCTAAAAGCCTATTTCTAAGCTATGTAAAGGATATTTAGGGTATGTTTAACTTATAATCAAGTTCCAGAATGTTCGTTACACTACGAATCGGCATACTTTCGCAGTTTGTCGAAATTAGTCCCTATAAGCGAATAAACTTGATTTCGACACACCAAACCATCCAAAACTTATTTCTAAGTTATGTAAAGGTTATTTAAGGTATGTTAAGTCTATGTCACTGTTCCGGAATGTTTGTTGCATTAAACTGATTATATTTACGCATCAGATCGCGTATAATCTTCCAGAAAGCGATTTAAAGCTCAAAATTGAACAAGAATTGATATGTGAAAATGATACACATATTTATAAAAATTCCAAGTATGAAATACAATATTTCATTGGTTTGGTATTCGTATGATGGTTGAAGTGACACAGGTGTCACAACATTGAATGTACGGGCCGCGGAGAGCAAATCGTAACCCCAAAACGATAGAGATAATGTGCTCCAAGCCATCATAGATCGAACCATATCCAAATAGAGTTCGATTCCTCCTCTATCGAAACGAAGAAATTTGATTGAGTTGATATTGTACTTCACCTTTTGAAGGCTTTGAACATTTCAAAACTTCAACTTTGTGTCTCAGCAAGTACACATAACCATAACTACTATAGTTGTCGGTAAAAGAAATGAAGTATCTATCACCATTCCTAGTCATTGGCTTAAAAGGATCACATACATCCGAATGTATGATACCTAATAAATCTTTTGCCCTTTCCCACTAAGGGATTACTTGGTAATTTTACCTTGTAAACAAGATTCGCATGTATCAAATGAACCAATTTTATTTGTTTCCAAAAGACAATTCTTTTAGAAGTGTTTACATGTGACATCTGTTTATATAACCAAGGCGATAATGCCAAAGATAGGTCTCACTCAAATCCATTTTGAGTTTCTTGGTGATTGCTTGGTACAGTTAACCATCAAATGATGTATTATCATGAACCAATTCATAAATACCATTTGAAGGCATAACTTTAAAGTAAAACATGTCATTTATCGAAATATAAATGTCATTGTTTCAAAGCCATATTGTCTTATAAGGAAAACATGAATAATGTTCCTAGTCAAACTAGGAGCATTTAAACATTTTTAAAACATTTTCCAAACCATTTGGAAGTTTCAAAACATAGTCTCCTAGGGCTTCATATTGAACTTTTGTTCCGTTGCCCATGAAAAGACTAATTTCTCCCTTCTTTGTAATGCTCATTTCTTTTGAACTCTTGCAACGAATTGCAAGTATGAGTTCCACATCCGGTATCTAATACCCATGTGTTAGAAGAAATAACATTAAGGTCAATATGTATCATTAAGATTGTACCTGAGGTTTGCCTAGCATCCCTCTTGTTTTTTCAACTCTTTGAGATAGTTTGGACAATTCCTATTTAAATGCCCTATCTCACCACACTCAAAGCATGGATCGTTCATGGTAACCTTTGCCTTCTTCTCTTTTGGTTTCGGTGGTTTCGCTTTAGTTTTTCTTTCCTTTTTCCCTTTGAATTTCCTGTTACCATTTGGAGCATTTACTTTGGTGTCGGGGTGATGTCCTTTCTTGTCGCCACCTGTCACACCCCGACCACGTAAAACAACAAAACGTGGTGGAAACGTCGGGGAGTGTTGTAACAGAATTATTGTTTCACAACCATGGATTAAATAATTTCGTTTTATTGAAATATTGAACGCATTGTTTTATTACTATCAACAATCACCACATAGCAGCACCTGAAACATGTGTAAAAATAGGTACGTCAGCATAAAAATGCCTGTGAGTTACATAGGTTTTATTGAAAATAGGATTCATGACTTGTAAGTTTAAAAGAATGTTTTAACAAAATAGTCATGAACTTTAAAAATGTTTTCTTTTATAAAGCATATAACAAGTGATAAGAAAACAGATGATATAAAAGAAAGATGTATAAATAAATAATTAAGTAAAATGAGTTTGTATAACAACATTTTACAAAAAAGATTTGTAGTATACATGAAAATATACTTTGGTTTTAAGAAAGTCGAATAAGTAATATATCAAAATATATTTCGGTTCCAAAATGGTTAAACATATAGTATATTAAATAAACTTTAGTCGTCAAAATAATCGTTTTCGGTAGTATATCAAAAGTATACTTTGGTTTTATAAATAACATATTAAACTGTGCTTTGGTTTTATAAATAACATATCAAACTATGTTTTAGTAATTAACAAAATATATGTTGTTTTGTACAATATAACACATGAGAGTATATCAAACTATACTTTTGGGAGTATAACAAAATATACAATAAAAATGTGATTTAAGAATTCAACCAAACCTTAGTGCATCAAAATACACCCAGGAGACTATAGAAATACCACGAAGGCAATCCCTATTTGGATAAAATATCGGTTTCTGACATTCCATAAACAACAGGAATGGGGTGTCAAATCCTATAGCGCTATATCATACTACTAACCGGTCTGGTGAACATAAAATAATTACTATCCAACAATTAATTTTATAATCTTTGAAAAATTAGAGTTTAAACCATAAATAATCATTCAGTTTGTCAAAAGATAAGTACTAATATGTATAATCACTTACACTTTTGAAATCATGAACATAACAAATAGGTACACATATTTCACCCCAAAACATTTGAAAACAGTAAAAGAGGGGACTATGTACTCACTTGAGGATGCTTAGAAGTCTTGAATAACAACCAAGCAAAGCTAGAGGGATCACGGAATCAAACGGCACCTAATATAGGTAACTAAGTAAATAAATCGGACCTATATCGGAAGATCGGATAGAACGAGGTTTCGTAAACCAAATGAGTATAGGAACTCATGTAATATGGTTTAACAAAGCCTACAACCTAAATTGAAACCTAACCTAAGTGCTTACGACCCATTACGACCCGTTTAGGTAGCTTACGCTACTTTAACGCGTTGTTCGCGTAAAATGCATTCGGATCAGCTAAGTAGTCCTATGACAAGTATTATATGCCTTAACAAGTCTAATAATGTTGCCTAATCAGTTTAGATGTCAAAATTTATGTTACATATGCTTAAAATGAATTTATGCGTAAAAAGGGCATTTTGGTCATTTACCTAAGGCATATAAACTACCTATCATACAACTACTTAAACGAAGTGACCATAAGGTATAACCTCAGAAGGTTATTCCCTATACAACTATGGTCACAAAATATGTTTGGTCGAATCCTAATGATTGACCAAACGGGTCGGGTTCGAAAGTTTAAGCGGTTGTTTAGACCGCTTATCTTACGACCCTATATAAGCACTAATCTAAAAGTGACGAGCTAAACATATTAAAACATGTTTAACGAAATTTGAAAACAAGTTTGATATCAAGACAAAGGGTCTTGATACCCAAAAATAGTTTGGTTGCAAAATACACAAGAATACGCATTTTGACCGAAACTATGACTCGTCACTACACCTAAATAACGTGGTAATCAGTAGGTATAGTCACAAGAGACTATAACCATCATGATTACGCTCATGTTACGAAGTTCAAACGAACTTCGTGTTGACCAAAGACTGGTCAAAGCAGAAAGTCAAACACTGTTTGACTTTCACGCTTAAAAACGCGTAAAAGAACGAAAGAATGCTTACAACGGGTCCAAGAAATGGAGGTTTGATCTAATTATTCTCAGGTATGAAGTGTATAAATTCAACTTAGAGAACAAAATCAGATCAAAGGTGAGTTTGCAAATGAAATGGAAGGGGTATATATAGATTTCGGAGAACCGTTAGGATCGTTTCTCGCATTTCGTGCTTTGATCTTGGCCCTCCACTTGGGCACATGGTTTTCAAAACCATGGGAATACTTAAAACCATCAAATTCCAGCCCATAGAGTGCAAAACCTTGGGTTAAAACCATTAAAACCTTAAAAATGGACCAAGTTCAATGTATCTGCCAGAAATTTCAAAAATGGTCCCTGCACTTGTAAAACTTGATTTTTGGCACTTTTAAGCCCCGTTAACCCCATTTCAAGGCTCTAAAATGAAGTTAAAGTATAGGGAACTTGAAATGTGCTAAAAAATATCTCGGATGTCGGTTCGTTTGGTCGTACGGTTGCGTTGTTCGGTTAATTACGACGGAAATCGTAACGAACGCAAAAACGATCCAAATTACGCAACGAATGGAATTTTATCATGCCAATCACTAAAATAAAATATTTTAATGATGACATAAATTTTTGGATGTCCGGATATATTCAGAACGCAAGATATGCGCGAAAATGCAAACTTATGCACTTTTTGACGCTTTTAGTCCCTATTGATCAATAAAGTTTATTTTAGCATACCGTACCCCTCAAAGCCTATTTCTAAGCTATGTAGAGGATATTTAGGGTATGTTTAACTTATGATCAAGTTCCGGAATGTTCGTTACTATACAAATCGGTATAGTTTCGCAGTTTGACACAAATAGTCCCTGCGATCGAATAAACTTGATTTCAACACACCAAACCATCCAAAACTTATTTCTAAGTTATGTAAAGATTATTTAAGGTATGTTAAGCCTATGTCACTGTTCCAGAGTGTTTTTTGCATTAAACTGGTTATATTTACGCATCAATTTGCGTATAACCTTCCAGAAAGCGATTTAAAGCTCGAAATCGAACAAGAATTGATATGTGAAAACGATACACATATTTATACAAATCCCAAATATGAAATACAATATTTCATTGGTTTGGTAATTGTATGATGGTTGAAGTGACACAGGTGTCACAGTCTCCCCTACTTTAGGAAATTTCGTCCCGAAATTTAATTTTAGAGGAAACTTGTGAAGACAACTGTGATGGTTTCGCTTTCGAATGAATCCCTCGAACCCTAAGTAAAACTCTGAGACATGTTTAGATTCTTAGCGAAATTGTCAATTGTCAAAGTAAAGTCCTTGTAGTAACAAAACATGGAGTTTCAAACTATGGACAGAAGAACGTTTCTTATGAAGACTATCATAGGAAACTTGTGTGTGCTCGAAATCAGAGTCAGAGAGTGAAATAACATTGGTTAAGGTCCAGGACTTCTAGTAAGTTAAATAACGGTACGTTGGCAATGTAATAAGGAACACTTATATATAGGAAGTACCAGTGGCGTATCCACCATGCCCCTTTCTACATTGTTCCCGTTTCATTATTCTCATCACTATAGGTCTTAACACATGACAAAATTTGCTGTGGTTTCTGTGCACTGAATTCCATAATTATGTATGCATCCATAATTACGTAATTCCTAGCACAGTCGCACAGTTCATTTCATAATGTGTAGGGGGAAAAATCAATCGAATAAACATGAAGTGACTTGACTAGACCACCAAAGGATCTTTTTAACTAGATAAACGAACGATCTTTTTAACTTGATCAACACATGATCTCTTTAACTAGACTATCGTACGATCTTCTTAAATAGACCACCTAAGGGATCTTTTCAATTATATCATCACATGATATTCCTAACTAGATTTTTTTGAATCAATCTGTTTAACTAGACCACTCAAGGGGTCCAATTATAGAATAGTACTTTATAATCCAAGGGACTTAACTATAACGTAGAAGCCCATTTAGGATTTAAGGTAGTACCTTTGGATATCCTACTATGAATCCCTCATATGGAGATATGAAAGATTCTATGAGGATTTGGATATTGAAGATTCGGATTACACAAAAACACAAGACACAAAAGAAATCACATAATCACATAATTGTTTAACTTGATTTTGTTATCTTTGGACACGGGTATTTAAAGCATACCAGGAATCCAATCCGTGAATTTCATTTGGCACCTTAAACATCTTCAAGAATCTAACTATGGAGATAGAAAGATCTTAATAGGAATTCGGCTTTGTCCTTATTGAGTCGTAATGTACGTATTAAGGTATACGAATAATTCAATTAAGGGCTCCGATTTGAGTGATATATATCCACAAGGATCTAATTATGAGGATAGAAAGATCCTATTTTGGATTTTGGAATTTGTGTAACGAGAGGTGTTTCGAAACCTTGCACTAAATGTGCTTAAGTCGATGCACAAGGTAGAAAGTTCATGAGGTTGAGGTACTAGATATGCCAAGGCGACATATGAAGCAGAATTTGGAGTTTGAGCAGCGTCAGGATTTACAACAGCTTTGTTTTGGATAGCAAAGCGGCACATGATAACCAAGTGTCCCCATCGTCCATAGTGGGTACATTTGGAACAGGGTATCTGATTTGGATGATGATGATGGTTGCATTGATTGCTCCAAGGAGCGGTTCCCTTGTATGGCTTCATCCCTGAGGCGAGTTATGGTGATAGCTAAATCAACGGTCCTCTGGAGTACGACGCCTAATTGTTGGGCAATTGCAGCACCTAGTTCGAACATTGTTGTTGCGATGAAGAGGCATCATGAAGATAATGAAAGATATGAGAGGAAACAAGTGAAATGATGTCGGATAATCAAAACAGAATGACAACGCATAGAAATTGCGATCATTTATTTGTTACCTAAGGCAAACAAATGAGACGGTGACTAATCAAAGTAAATGGGTCAATATAATGTATCGCGAAGACATGCTCGCCTATAAGTGGACACTCACCCCAAGAGTTCCCAGGTAAGAGTGACTGGTCCGATACTGCGGACTTGTACGAACACTCTAGCCTTAGACAGAAGACTCAGGGTACAGGCACCCACCCTT